>NW_003136010.1:0-10271 GCF_000003605.2 Saccoglossus kowalevskii
AGTCCAGAAATAATTGTTACAATATCAAATAAATATTTTTCTTGATTAAAAACGTTCCCACGCTGAAAAGCTGTTGGTTCTGCTTGGTCTTTTTTTTTTCTTTATGCAAGGTCTTGCCCCCAGTGGCAACTTTTACATCCATCCGTGCACGAGAGAAGAGGGGTAGGTTTTCAAGGGATGTACCCCATCCAGACTGAGGGTAAGAAACTGCGGCAGAGGTTGAGGTTGACGTAGATAGATATTCAGTTTGTCCAATTTTCTGCTTAGTGTAAACATTATTTGGGTCTGGATCCACAATCTTTTTGTCCAATTTATTTACAATGAAGTGATTTACCCTGTTAAAAAAATCAAACAGTTTAATTGTTTAATGCTTTGTTTCTTGGACCTGAGATGTAAGGAAGACATTAAATTTTAAAAATGCATTTTGTCCTAAAGACAACTTATGGCTTACTGGATATATTATATTTAATAGATAATGAAATATTAGTACAGATGTGTGTAATACGACTATTTAGCAAAAACAATGCAGGTAATAACACCACATCCTACAAATTATAAAAAATTCCAGAACTTACCGAGCAATAAGCTCTGCTTTTGTCATATTCTGTTTTGGTCGGTCCCCACAACACAGCAACCAAAACCTCAATTCATCATTGCAAAGCCTTGCAGGGTTTCTACCATTCAATGACGCACCTGGAATATCATTTTCTGACAGGTCCGAGTCCATATTTTTAACTGGATCTACAAGCATAAAATAAAATTTATACACAACCTTTTCTGAATTTTGAATGGAAGCTCTGAAAAATTAACTATAGTGTCTTCATTTACACATTTTTGAAAAAAATATTTCCGTCAGTACCGATCACGTCCATACATCACACGTGAACGTTCATCGCGTATAATTTTGCCAACTTGCGCCGTCGGGCGTCAATATTACAAATTATAGAGGCGGTGTCATAAAACAAGAAACAACCAATTTATCAAGCAATTTATACAATTAAATTCCGTAGATTACAGCTCCCTGACTACACCTGATTACACCATGGACGTACGTCCATGACTACACAGTTATGTCTGACATTTACAGCATACAGCTGATTTCCCGCTTCGTCACTCCACGGAAACAATGACTATTGCCTGGTAATAAGTTGTAATTGCACACACACACTCGGTAAAACAAATGAAACAAAAAAATAAATACATAAGCAAAACGAAAGAAATCAATTTCTTACCATTAAAACCTCAAGGAGTCTGTCATGAAGCTGTCAATGTTTACATTTAGAAAATCCCAGGCAACCCTGGTTGCTATACTCACTAGCCTCGATTTCGATCGCAAAATAGCACGTGACTGGATTTGCACCCTCTTTATGAAAACGGTGTATGGCTGCTCAATTTAAATGCCTAGCAAGAACCAATGAAATTTTTTAAATATTTTTTTTCTCAGGTGCTCCCTGTTTGAGGGCGTAATCACCTGGGTCAGAGGTGAGACCAACTTGTGGTCTTTTGTTTACTACTTAGCGGCTGTGTACCTGTGGGTTTATTCTGTGTGTATTCGGATGTTCTAATCTTAGTGTTTTTCCAGTGATTTCTCTTGGTGCAATCCAAATACAGTAGATGTGTCTTGTTTACCTGAGATTTGCAAGAGTTTGAGCTGGCCAACATGTTAGTTTTTTTCATATGGTTGATTACTGGCATGTTGATTTCCCATTTTTGAGCCATATTTTCAACTTTCTTCGTCATTTTCATATAGCAATCTCGTCATATGTTAACATTGTCGTCTATGGAAATTCAATTAGTGGTATGAGCCATAGGGCTGGCAGCACATTGACAAACCATACCTCCTATTGCGGACGCAATGTAAATTTAGTACCCCCTAAAGCAGACATATTGAAAAAAAAAACACCCCCTATTTCAAACGTATATTGAGAACATCCTACCCCCTATTGCGAGGATTCTCTGCTGTTTTTTGCACTGAAGTGGAGTGTGATCAACTCAAACAAGTTACTGTGTATGCAACTCCTGTTGGTGTCATTCGTGGTTTGATGAAGAAATGTGAGAACTATTGACATGATTGTGAATATGATCATTTATTTGATAGTTTAATACACAGTGCACACAACTTTGCCAGGATTCTTATTCCATCAGATACCATTACGCAATATTATGGTCAGCTCCGAGTGACTTTGGCATGAATACAGGGCATAAAACCCAGAAAAAAGCAGGAGCTGAATGCGAATGAGGCCAAGGCACGAAAAGAGTTTCGGAAGTGTGGATGATTCGGGGGGGGGGGGTGACTTTCTGTATGCTGTTTATTGTAATCGACGAAACGAAACGGGATAACACACATAATGAAAATTAAACTGTAATCAGTGAAAACGAGTTTTATATGCACAATATTTACAAAATATTCGCTGAAAATAATATTTAATACGCATATGGCTCTTTCGCTAATTACAGATAATCGAAAATCTGTAATCAGCGAAACAAGGGTCTGACACATACATGTACAATATTCACAACTGTCAGACGACACTTTACCAGTATATTTACCTTTCAGTAGTTTATATAACTAGATAAAACATTTGCCGAAAATAAAAGGATTTTAATTAGTGAATGGTTCGTTTCCCTAATTATAGACAATTGTTTTATGAAGTTTTATACACGAGTGAAAAGTACAAATACTGGTCAGGTTTCGTCCCATAGTTGTGATTATTGTACGTGCAAGACCCTTGTTTCGCCGTGTGATTGCAGATTTCTGATTATCTGTAATTAGCGAAACGAACCGTTTACTAAATAAAATCCTGTTCTTTTCGGCAAATGTTTTAGGGTGTTAAATACATGACTGTAAGGTAAATATACTCATGGAATTGTGAAAAGGTTTCTTATTGATGTCATGAAGAGATTATGTAGGTTGGATTTATTTCCTGTATTTACTTTAAGTGCAAAAATTTTCTAAAAATTTTAATTATGTGCTTTTTCCAATAATTTTATTGCAGCTCCTAATTACAAATAAATAAATAAAAATACTGGTCATGTTTTGTCTCCAGTGGTGGTTTATTGCTTAAATATTATTTTTAGCAAAATTTTGTAAATATTGTGCGTATAAAACCCATTTTCACTGAATACAGTTTAATTTTCATTATGTGTGTTATCCCGTTTCGTTTTGTTACGTTTCTTTGATTACAATAAGCCTCCATATGTTCGTGTTCTAAGTGGCGGGAAGTCCCGGTGGGAAAGTTCAGGCGGATGTTTGCGGCCTGGTCGGAGTTATGGGCCCGCCAATTCGGGGCCTAGGGCGGTGTATGGGAGTGGTTGTTGCAAGAGGGGGCTACAGCGGACGCAGCAACCCTGTGAGTTTTTGGCCCCTGCATTAGTTTCGAGACCACCATATCAACCGGCTTGAACTAAAAGCAGTGCACTTAGCACTACCACACTTTCTACCTTCTACCACACTTTCTTTCTGTAGTTCGAGACCACAGAGTCCTGTTCCGCACAGGCAACGCAGCGGTGGTCTCCTTCAAGAAGGAGGGGGGACGTGTTCCCTATCGTTGTCAGTCCTAGCGAAGCAAATTCTCCTTTGGTGCCTGGAATCCAATGTGGAGCTAACCGCACACCACCTTCCAGGGGTGAGTAACAGTCTTTCAGATGCCCTTTCAGGGCGGCTCCGTCTCCAGAATAGGGAGTGGCTAATACCCCAATGGGTAGCCTCCAGACTGTTTTTGTTGTGGGACAGTCCAAAGATAGACCAGTTTGCCACACCCCGGAACGCCAAGCTCCCGACGTACATAACACTCCTGCCGACTTCAGGAGCCTGGGCGCTTTGCTAACCCCGTGGACCCACTTAGTTGTATACGCCTTTCCTCCCTTCTTGCTAGTTCACCGGGCACCGGAGAAAACTTTGACAGGTGCACACCTGCATATTGTCATTGGTCGCACCTAATTGGCCAACCAAGACCTAGTTTCCACTTCTGTTGGAAATGTTAGTCGAAACACCAGTAGTGCTTCCGGACTTACTGGGCCTGCTGTCCCAACCGGACGGAGCACGACCAACGAGCCCAGCGGGTATCACTTAAACGCATAGAAGCTCTCAGTAGACCCGCACATTCGAAAGGTTTATCTGAGCGGGCTGCCAACGTCCTGGCCAGGGCGAACAGGGATTCAACCCACGCTGCCTACGTTTCTAGGTTGCGAGCATACACTGATTGGTGTAGTGGAAAGGAGATTTGATCCATATCATCCCTCTATTGGCCAGGTAGCAGACTCCTTCGTCCACCTGTTTGACGAAGTGGGTTTGTCCTGCGCAGCGATCATTGGCTACAGGTCGGCCTTGTCCCCTACCATTGAGAACACTTTGGGAACAAGACTAGCCGATTGTCCTATTATTAGGAAACTATTTACTGCTTTCCAGACGCCGAGACCCTGTACGAGGGAACCGCCCAACCACTCTAAGCAGACCGCCCTTTGAGCCTCTGCGATCAGCACCACTCAAGCTTTTGAGGTGGAAAATAGTCTTCCTACTGGCCCTCGCCTCAGCGTTGACCAGAGCTGGGGGCATTGTCCTTCTCAAACGATGTACCACCGTTATGGACAATCATGTTGTGCTAAAAACAGGAATAAGGTTTCTCGCCAAGATCATCATCTCCGGGCTGTCAATTTTGTCTGCCCGGAAGGTCAGGAGGAATTGTTTCTCTGTCCGGTTCGAGCACGGAGCTGCTACCAAAACCCTACTAAGGATTCGGGACGGGGTGCCAGTCACATGTCTTTGTGTTTCAGCCCAGGCAGGCAGGATAGGCCGGCCTCCCCACCTTCCTTCACCAGGTGGATTACTGCTACTGTATTAGAGGTCTATAATACTTTAACTTCCTTTACATAGAGCTCGCATAGACACCAAGTATGAGCGCATGAGGTCTGTGTGATTGCTAACTCGCTAGTGCTAGCGTCAGGTGCCCCCCTCGAGCACATACTTAGGGCAGGCTTCTGGAGAACGCAGAACGTCTTTATCAACCACTACCTAAGAGACACCTAATCGATTGAGGAGAGTCTCTTTAGGTTGGCTCCCGTCGTAGCGGGTCAGACTTGGTTTGCTGACCGAGCCCGAACGACAACAAGGGTCCCTGCACATAGGCAATAAATCAGTCTCAGCATTTTTGCAGACAGATTTCTTTACCATCAGCGCTCCCTGGAAGCTCCCAGGTTCCGCTTTGCGGCCTATGCCCTCATGCAGAACTGTTTCGGTCTTTACTTCGAAAGCATACTATCCCATGAATTGGGTTGGGGTCTAGCTTACTTGGGCACACCGAACACTGTCACCGCAGCAACCATTTGGCTTCTTGCTCCGGGGACAGTACTGACAAAGGAGAACACCACCCTTTTTTGGGTCTTAACTAAGGTGTTGAGTGATTATTGTACAGTGTTTCATCTCGGACTGGGAAGACTTTCATAATTTTTCTGTTTGCTCAGAAATCCTGCCACCTATCGGCGTCTGACTCTGCCTAGAGTTCAAAATAGTCATTTTGACTGACCGGAGTCTATGGTGGGTAATTGATCGTAGTGAATTTAGGCAGAGGGTTCTCCGAACCTGCCTATTCACATAGTTCATACCCACCATAGACTCAGGGTCCCTCCCAACCACCCCACTTTTTCCATAGCGTTGGTCTAAGTCTTCGATGCGGAGAGAAAAGAACCAGAGTGAGTATCCAGCCCTAATGGCGCCACCATATGGGCTCGGTCACGTGGTTCGTGACGTAATGGAAAAGAATCTTGGGGTCATGGGGCTTCCCCTGACCTAGATTCTATCTCTCCGTCATTTGCAGAATCGCTGATTAATGCCTACAATTCAAAATGGTCATCTTGACTGACTGGAGTCTATGGTGGGTATGAACTATGTGAATAGGCGGGTTCGGAGAAATCCTCTGCCTAAGTTACAGTTGTTGCTTGGATCCTGACACCTGCCACTTAAGGGGCCACTGTATTGACTGTTAATTCATACTCACTATGTGTGTGCATTTATCAACTACATGTATGCTACAACCTGTTCTAAAATCTGTTCCGAAAAAGTCATTTATTACTGTGACTTTGGTAATCGAAAGTATTACACGGCAAAGAAAAAAAAAAAGGAAATGATTTATGCACATCATTCTCATTAGAGGTGTGTAGGAAAAAAATCTCAGACTGTGCATAGTCAAATTATGATTACGTTAGCTGTTTTTCTTTAGCTGTATAAGTGAATTGATAAATTGCCACTGAAAATTACATTGTAGCTGCTTTAAAGTTTTAAATATAGGAAGAAGGTATTTTCACAGGATTTTATTTTCACTGTACCACACCTTCACTAAAAATACAACTTCAAGTAAAAATAACAGTATTAGAGTTTCTGACCAATCAAATTGGGTTAATTAAACTCGTAATGTTTGTATTTCTCACTAATTGCACATATAATAAACTATCAATGTGAAAATTTATTTTAAGTTTATATATTCACATTTTAGCTCAGCCATTGCATTGGATTTACAATGCAACAAAACTTGAAGAAGCTTTGAAAGGCCCAACAAATCCTGAATTCAGACCAGAGTCATTGTGTCCATTTTATACTCAAGATACTGGTAAACTCAGTTGCTATGGTGACCACTCATTTATTGTATTGGAATCACTCGCCGAGAAAAATGGTAAGACGCGATATTTTGGGGATCACAACTGTAATATAATAATTCATTCATTCAATTTGATGTATCTGTATGCACATATTATGTACGTTATTACATGTACATTAACTGTAGTTTAAAAATTCAAACATGCATAAAATGATAAATTTTATCAACATGTTCCATATTGAGGTACTGTATGAATGAATAGTTTCATAATTTTTACCATTTCCTATGAAATTTTGGACTCTTGTATCTCATAATATTGTCAGGTGATCCCAAGTTTATTTTTCATTTTTAGTGTCCTGATTTCATGAAACTAAAATAATGGAAGTATGACGGCGATGATATATACTTTTCAATTTCATTTTGAATGTTGTGATGTTACTATAACCTTCTATGGTCACATGATAAATCAGGTTATTTTGAACCCCTCGCTCTATTTACACGACCACTTACTAATTGATGTCTAGGTGTTGATGTTGGTGATTATGGTGAACGATTATATAAGTACTATGGAGCGGGTACAGAAGCTGAGAAAGCCAGACAATCTAAAGCCTATCCAGTTGCAGGACCATGGACTAATTAATAGTTGTATTAAAACATTTCTGGAAAAATATGAAAAGAAGGACCCAGTGACAGGTATGCATACTTACCATATCAGCTTTGAATTTGGTGTTCAACATTTCGTCAAGAATGATTTTGTGGAAAGTACATTTCGCCGAATGACCATTACATCGAAATTTAAATAAACTCATATTTCTAGAAATCTTAATGCAATGTAGTGATTCTATGAAAGAACTGATTTGTGTTTATACATGTATTCAATTGTTTTTGTTAATATCCTAGCTTATTTGCACAGCGAGATACATTTTGCGTTTTTCATAATCATTTCTACTTATCAATCATATATTTTCAAGCACCCCTGTGTTCGATGTGTTTGATTTACAAACACGGAATATAACCAGTAGTTTGCTTTTCGTGAGATCTTCATCACATGGCTTAAAAAGTTGCTTACCCCTATCGTATGAATTCTTTGTATTGTATATAATTACAAAATAAAGACTCGTAAATTTGAAACTCATTTGCAAAAACTGCTGTATTATAATCGGTCATGAAATGTCTCATTTAATGTTGTTTTTTCTTGACTTGAACCTTTTCACCACCAGTTACCCTCTTTTCATCACAACTTTACAAAATAGTCCTGTTTATAGCCAGCACTTTCCACCAGAAGATTGAACAAAAATAGCAACATTTTGTGAGTAAAAACTGAAAATTGACTCAAACTTTGTCTTTTTGCTCCAAAATTAGTGTTGATTTTCAGACATATTGAAGAATATATAAAAAAGTGCAGAACAATTTGTGTGGGAAAGTCTGGTGGTGAAAAGGTTAATGACTCATCATGATTCAGTTAAAAATTTTAGCATGAGATTGAAATTTGCAGTAAAATACTTTTGTATAATATGGAGACTGGTTGCCCATTAGAACAATCTTAAAAATAAATAGAATACAGAGTTATGGTAAGTCATATTACCAGTAATACATTGTCCAATTTATTATTATCATAGTCACCTTCATTTTTGCTGAAAATTACAGTTTGATTGGTGTTGTAGGCTCAAATGAATATTCAGGCTTATTTTGTGATAAACTATTACGCAATTATATTTTTTACCAGGGTTTTAGTTATTGCTCATGCCAACCAGATTTTTTATTTTAATTTTCTCTGGAGAAAATTATACAGGCAGATTTTCTTGTGCATTTTGAAAAAAAAATATTCTTCAGTTTTATGTCTGTTAAGCTGTACAATATTCTTGTGTTGTTTTTTTGAAGGAAGTGATATCTCTGACATGCATACCTGTAGTGTTGCTATCCCTGTGGTTGCCAAGTATGCAGGTAAACCAGAGATGCTGGAAAATGTCAGAAAGATTATTGAGGTTACATCACTCAATGAAGAAGCTATAACCATTGGATTAGTGTGTGCAAGGTATGCTGGGATATGATGATAGGATAACGTTAACTTAGTGGAAGCCATTTTGAAGATAGTACTCCCATGGTGCATTTCACCATCTACTCCCATGATGCATTTCACATACTCCCATGATGCATTTCACCTTCTACTCCCATGATGCATTTCACCTTCTCGTACTTCTGTGGTACATTTCTCCTTCTACTCCCATGGTGCATTTCACTTAGTATTCCATTGTGCTTAACACCTTTGAATACTCCCATGGGGCAATTGACCTTCTAGTACTCCCATGGTGCAATTCACCTTCTAGTACTTCTATGGAACATTTCACCTTTTACTCCCATGGTCATTTCACTTAGTACTCCATGGTGCATTACACCACAGTCCCTCTATCCCCGGTCTGGAAACGACTAGCGTTCTTTTATCTCGAACCGCGTTGCGGGTAAACAAACCGTTCACACCCTGGCCAAGGGATTCAGGAAGTCGGTCAGATTACAATACCGTCAGAATATGCATTAAAATTGGCAAATTTACCGTCATACAAATGAATACCTCATTGTATGACTTCACTTTGACTTCAAATTCGGGCAACTACAACGTAAACAAAATTAGCACTATGAAATTTGGGGTTTTTGAACTCTGATACGCATCAATACCAGCCTACCAACTCATAAACATCCAGTTCCTGCCATGTAAAGATTAATATGGGAAATTATGTTCATCTTTTAGTTTTAATTGGAAAAAAAGTTTGTGTATCAACATACTAACATCGCTAAACAAATCTTGTCAAAATGGCATTGTTTATGTTAACGTGGTCGATTAAAAAACCTGTTATATTTCTGATTCTTGGGGGTTCATAACAGTTCAAGTCAACTATACAAGAACTATTGATTTTATTCAATGCAAAAGTATAAAACAATGCTTCAATTTTTGTAAATAAATTTCAATAAAGTTGAATAGCATACCTTGTCATTTCAATAAAGTTGAATAGCATACCTTGTCATTTAATAAATGTTGCCATTTGCATTTATGATCAAAAAAGCATCCGGAAAAATTGCCCAGTTTAACATTAATAAAATGCGGTGTGACAAATAACAAATCAGCCCTTAAATTTTAAATATGTTTCGACCATAAAATGTCAAAATCGAAGACAAATATTGGTTTTGCGCCTAGACGTAGGGTAAATAAAATAAGAGTTCATTTAAATCATCTTAAAATCAAACCCCAATTTTTGGGGTGAAGGTATGAAAATTTGTTGTGAAAATATTGTCACTGCTGGTGAAATAGATGAATTAATGAACTACTCACTGGGTAAAATATGACCTTATACAGATATCCTGATTACAAATATTATGTAAAAAAGCTTGAATTCTGGAATAAACAACTAAGTTGTAAAAAACACATAGCAATGATGTCAAAAATAGTGTCTTGCTATGTACTGATCATGTGACCATACCCCGAAATGCGCATTTGCAAGGGAATGAGGCCAATTCACACCTACCGGATTCGACTGATACCCCACCCTGGGCGATCTTATGGAGGATTCAATTTTTTTTTAGAAAAATGTGGACTAAAAGATCGCCCGGGCGATCTTTTGGCAGATATTACGAGGCCTATCTTGTCTGGAAAAATAACCCTGCGTTGATAAAAATGGTCTAGAAAAA
>NW_003136011.1:0-25936 GCF_000003605.2 Saccoglossus kowalevskii
ACACTTTGTTTATTTTACACTGACGCGATGGTGGTCAAAGACACTTTGCTTATATTACACTAACGTGATGGTGGTCAAAGACACATTGCTCATATTACACTGACGTGATGGTGGTCAGAGACACATTGCTTACATTACACTAATGTGATGGTAGTCAAAGACACATTGCTTATATTACACTAACGTGATGGTGGTCAAAGACACATTGCTTATATTACACTAACGTGATTGTGGTCAAAGACACATTGCTTATATTATACTAATGTGATTGTGGTCAACGACACATTGCTTATATTACACTAACGTGATTGTGGTCAAAGACACATTGCTTATATTACACTAACGTGATTGTGGTCAAAGACACATTGCTTATATTACACTAACGTGACGGTGGTCAAAAACACATTGCTTATATTACACTGACGTGAGGGTGGTCAAAGACACATTGCTTTTATTACACTAACGTGATTGTGGTCAAAGACACATTGCTTATATTACACTAACGTGATTGTGGTCAAAGACACATTTGCTTATAATATACTACCGTGATGGTGGTCAAAGACACATTGCTTATATTACACTAGCGTGATGATGGTCACAGACTCATTGCTTATATTACACTAACGTGATTGTGGTCAAAGACACCTTTACTTATATTACACTGATGCGGTGGTGTCCAAAGACACTTTGCTTATTATTACACTAACGTGATGATGGTCAAAGACACATTGCTTATATTACACTAACGTGATGGTGGTCAAAGACACATTGCTTTTATTACACTAACGTGATGATGGTCAAAGACACATTGCTTATATTACACTCAAGTGGTGGTGGTCAAAGACACATTGCTTATATTACACTAACGTGATGATGGTCAAAAACACATTGCTTATATTACACTCAAGTGATGGTGGTCAAAGACACATTGCTTATATTACAGTCAAATGATGGTGGTCAAAGACACATTGCAGGAAAACACTAACGTGATGGTGGTCATCAGCACATACATTATTTTACCATAACGTGATGATGGTCAAAGACACATTGCTTAGATTACACTAACGTGATGGTGGTCAAAGACACATTGCTTATATTACACTAACGTTATGATGGTCAAAGACACATTGCTTATATTGCACTAACGTGATGATGGTCAAAGACACATTGCTTATATTACACTAACGTGACGGTGGTCAAAAACACATTGCTTAAATTACACTGACGTGATGGTGGTCAGAGACACATTGCTTATATTACACTAACGTGATGGTGGTCAAAGACACATTGCTTATATTACACTAACGTGATGGTGGTCAAAGTCACATTGCTTATATTACACCAACGTGATGGTGGTCAAAGACACATTGCTTATATTGCACTAACGTGATGGTGGTCAAAGACACTTTGCTTATATTACACTGACGCGATGGTGGTCAAAGACACATTGCTTATATTATACTAACGTGATGGTGGTCAAAGACACATTGCTTATATTACACTAACGTGACAGTGGTCAAAAACACATTGCTTAAATTATACTAATGTGATTGTGGTCAAAGACACATTGCTTATATTACACTAACGTGATTGTGGTCAAAGACACATTGCTTATATTACACGAACGTGAAGGTGGTCAAAAACACATTGCTTATATTACACTGACGTGAGGGTGGTCAGAGACACATTGCTTTTATTACACTAACGTGATTGTGGTCAAAGACACATTGCTTATATTACACTAACGTGATTGTGGTCAAAGACACATTGCTTATATTACACTAACGTGATGATGGTCAAAGACACATTGCTTATATTACACTAACGTGACAGTGGTCAAAAACACATTGCTCATATTACACTGACGTGATGGTGGTCAGAGACACATTGCTTACATTACACTGACGTGATGGTAGTCAGAGACACATTGCTTAAATTACACTAACGTGATGGTGGTCAAAGACTCATTGCTTATATTACACTAACGTGATGATGGTCAAATACACATTGCTTATATTACACTAACGTGATAGTGGTCTAAGACACATTGCTTATATTACACTAACGTGATGGTGGTCAAAGACACATTGCTTATATTACACCAACGTGATGGTGGTCAAAAACACATTGCTTCTATTACACAAACGTGATTATGGTCAAAGACACATTGCTTATATTACACTAACGTGATAGTGGTCTAAGACACATTGCTTATATTACACTAACGTGATGGTGGTCAAAGACACATTGCTTATATTACACTAACGTGATGATGGTCAAAGACACATTGCTTATATTACACCAACGTGATAGTGGTCAAAAACACATTGCTTATATTACACAAACGTGATCATGGTCAAAGACACATTGCTTATATTACACTAACGTGATGATGGTCAAAGACACATTGCTTATATTACACTAACGTGATGGTGGTCAAAGACACATTGCTCATATTACACTGACGTAATGGTGGTCAAAGGCACGTTGCTTACATTACACTAACGTGACGGCGGTCAAAAACACATTGCTTAAATTACACTGACGTGATGATGGTCAAATACACATTGCTTATATTACACTAACGTGATGGTTGTCTAAGACACATTGCTTAAAATACCCTAACGTGATGGTGGTCAAAGACACATTGCTTATATTACACCAACGTGATGGTGGTCAAAGACACATTGCTTATATTACACTAACGTGATGATGGTCAAAGACACATTGCTTATATTACACTAACGTGATAGTGGTCTAAGACACATTGCTTATATTACACTAACGTGATGATGGTCAAAGACACATTGCTTATATTACACTCAAGTGGTGGTGGTCAAAGACACATTGCTTATATTACACTGACGTGATGGTAGTCAGAAACACATTGCTTATATTACACTAACGTGATGGTGGTCAAAAACACATTGCTTATATTACACTAACGTGACGGTGGTCAAAGACACATTGCTTATATTACACTAACGTGATGGTGGTCAAAGACACATTGCTTATATTACACTGACGTCATGGTGGTCAAAGACACGTTGCTTATATTACACTAACGTGACGGTGGTCAAAAACACATTGCTTATATTACACCAACGTGATGGTGGTCAAAGACACATTGCTTATATTACACCAATGTGATGGTGGTCAAAGACACATTGCTTATATTACACCAACGTGATGGTGGTCAAAGACACATTGCTTATATTACACTAACGTGATGATGGTCAAATACACATTGCTTATATTACAATAACGTGATGGTAGTCAAAGACACATTGCTTATATTACACTAACGTGATGATGGTCAAAGACACATTGCTTATATTATACTAACGTGATAGTGGTCAAAAACACATTGCTTATATTACACTAACGTGATGATGGTCAAAGACACATTGCTTATATTACACTAACGTGATGGTGGTCAAAGAAACATTGCTTTTATTACACTAACGTGATGATGGTCAAAGACACATTGCTTATATTACACTCAAGTGGTGGTGGTCAAAGACACATTGCTTATATTACACTGACGTGATGGTAGTCAGAAACACATTGCTCATATTACACTAACGTGATGGTGGTCCAAAACACATTGCTTATATTACACTGACGTCATGGTCGTCAAAGACACATTGCTTATATTACACTAACGTGATGGTGGTCAAAGACACATTGCTTATATTACACTAACGTGACAGTGGTCAAAAACACATTGCTCATATTACACTGACGTGATGGTGGTCAGAGACACATTGCTTACATTACACTAATGTGATGGTAGTCAAAGACACATTGCTTATATTACACTAACGTGATTGTGGTCAAAGACACATTGCTTATATTACACTAACGTGATGGTGGTCAAAGACACATTGCTTTTATTACACTAACGTGATGATGGTCAAAGACACATTGCTTATATTACACTCAAGTGGTGGTGGTCAAAGACACATTTCTTATATTACACTGACGTGATGGTAGTCAGAAACACATTGCTTATATTACACTAACGTGATGGTGGTCAAAAACACATTGCTTATATTACACCAATGTGATGGTGGTCAAAGACACATTGCTTATATTACACTAACGTGATGATGGTCAAATACACATTGCTTATATTACACTAACGTGATGGTAGTCAAAGACACATTGCTTATATTACACTAACGTGATGATGGTCAAAGACACATTGCTTATATTATACTGACGTGATGGTGGTCAAAAACACATTGCTTATATTACACTAACGTGATGATGGTCAAAGACACATTGCTTATATTACACTAACGTGATGGTGGTCAAAGACACATTGCTTTTATTACACTAACGTGATGATGGTCAAAGACACATTGCTTATATTACACTCAAGTGGTGGTGGTCAAAGACACATTGCTTATATTACACTGACGTGATGGTGGTCAGAAACACATTGCTTATATTACACTGACGCGATGGTGGTCAAAGACACATTGCTTATATTACACTAACGTGATGGTGGTCAAAGACACATTGCTTATATTACACTAACGTGATGGTGGTCAAAGACACTTTGCTTATATTACACTGACGCGATGGTGGTCAAAGACACATTGCTTATATTACACTAACGTGATGGTGGTCAAAGACACATTGCTTATATTACACTAACGTGACAGTGGTCAAAAACACATTGCTCATATTACACTGACGTGATGTTGGTCAGAGACACATTGCTTACATTACACTAACGTGATGGTAGTCAAAGACACATTGCTTATATTACACTAACGTGATTGTAGTCAAAGACACATTGCTTATATTACACTAACGTGATTGTGGTCAAAGACACATTGCTTATATTATACTAATGTGATTGTGGTCAACGACATATTGCTTATATTACACTAACGTGCTTGTGGTCAAAGACACATTGCTTATATTACACTAACGTGACGGTGGTCAAAAACACATTGCTTATATTACACTGACGTGAGGGTGGTCAGAGACACATTGCTTTTATTACACTAACGTGATTGTGGTCAAAGACACATTGCTTATATTACACGAACGTGATGGTGGTCAAAGACACATTGCTTATATTACACTAACGTGATGATGGTCAAAAACACATTGCTTATATTACACTCAAGTGATGGTGGTCAAAGACACATTGCTTATATTACACTGACGTGATGGTAGTCAGAAACACATTGCTTATATTACACTAACGTGATGGTGGTCAAAAACACATTGCTTATATTACACTAACGTGACGGTGGTCAAAGACACATTGCTTATATTGCACTAACGTGATGATGGTCAAAGACACATTGCTTATATTACACTAACGTGATGGTGGTCAAAGGCCCATTGCTCATATTACTCTGACGTGATGGTGGTCATAGACACATTGCTTTTATTACACTGACATGATGGTTGTCAAAGACATATTGCTTATATTTCACTAACGTGATGGTGGTCAAAGACACATTGCTCATATTACACTAACGTGATGGTGGTCAAAAACACATTGCTTATATTACACTGACGTCATGGTGATCAAAGACACGTTGCTTATATTACACTTACGTGACAGTGGTCAAAAACACATTGCTTATAATACACCAACGTGATGGTGGTCAAAGACACATTGCTTATATTACACCAACGTGATAGTGGTCAGACACATTGCTTATATTACACCAACGTGATGGTGGTCAAAGACACATTGCTTATATTGCACTAATGTGATGATGGTCAAAGACACATTGCTTATAATACACTAACGTGATGGTAGTCAAAGGCACATTGCTTATATTACACTAATGTGATTGTGGTCAAAGAAACATTGATTATATTATATTAATGTGATTGTGGTCAACGACACATTGCTTATATTACACAAACGTGCTTGTGGTCAAAGACACATTGCTTATATTACACTAACGTGACGGTGGTCAAAAACACATTGCTTATATTACACTGATGTGAGGGTGGTCAGAGACACATTGCTTTTATTACACTAACGTGATTGTGGTCAAAGACACATTGCTTATATTACACTAACGTGATTGTGGTCAAAGACACATTGCTTATAATATACTACCGTGATGGTGGTCAAAGACACATTGCTTATATTACACTAACGTGATGGTAGTCAAAGACACATTGCTTATATTACACTAACGTGATGATGGTCAAAGACACATTGCTTATATTACACTAACGTGATGGTGGTCAAAGAAACATTGCTTTTATTACACTAACGTGATGATGGTCAAAGACACATTGCTTATATTACACTCAAGTGGTGGTGG
Organism: Saccoglossus kowalevskii; assembly: GCF_000003605.2. Classification (NCBI taxonomy): domain Eukaryota; kingdom Metazoa; phylum Hemichordata; class Enteropneusta; family Harrimaniidae; genus Saccoglossus; species Saccoglossus kowalevskii. The sequence continues at coordinate 6,315 of NW_003136011.1, forward strand.
TCAAAGACACATTGCTTATATTACACTGACGTGATGGTAGTCAGAAACACATTGCTTATATTACACTAACGTGATGGTGGTCAAAAACACATTGCTTATATTACACTAACGTGACGGTGGTAAAAGACACATTGCTTATATTACACTAACGTGATGATGGTCAGAGACACAATGCTTATATTACACTAACGTGATGCTGGTCTAATACGCTTTGCTTATATTACACTGACGTGATGTTGGTCAAAGACGCATTGCTTATATGACACTAACGTGATGGTGGTCAAAGATGCATTGCTTATATTACACTAAAGTGATGTTGGTCAAAGACACATTGCTTATATTACACTAACGTGATGGTGGTCAAAAAAACATTGCTTATATTACACTAACGTGATGGTGGTCAAAGACACATTGCTTATATTACACTAACGTGAAGGTGGTCAGAGGCACATTGCTTATATTACACTAACGTGATTGTGGTCATAGACACTTTACTTATATTACACTGACGCGATGGTGTCCAAAGACACATTGCTTATATTACACTAACGTGATGGTGGTCAAAGACACATTGCTTATATTACACTAACGTGACAGTGGTCAAAAACACATTGCTCATATTACACTGACGTGATGGTGGTCAAAGACACTTTACTTATATTACACTGACGCGATGGTGTCCAAAGACACATTGCTTATATTACATTAACGTGATGGTGGTCAAAGACACATTGCTTATATTACACTAACGTGCTTGTGGTCAAAGACACATTGCTTATATTACACTAACTTGCTTGTGGTCAAAAACACATTGCTTATATTACACTAACGTGATGGTGGTCAAAGACACATTGCTTATATTACACTAACGTGACAGTGGTCAAAACACATTGCTTATATTACACTGACGTGATGGTGGTCAGAGACACATTGCTTACATTACACTAACGTGATGGTATTCAAAGACACATTGCTTATATTACACTAACGTGATGGTGGTCAAAGACACATTGCTTATATTACACTAACGTGATTGTGGTCAAAGACACATTGCTTATATTACACTAATGTGATTGTGGTCAACGACACATTGCTTATATTACACTAACGTGCTTGTAGTCAAAGACACATTGCTTATATTACACTAACGTGACGGTGGTCAAAAACACATTGCTTATATTACACTGACGTGAGGGTGGTCAGAGACACATTGCTTTTATTACACTAACGTGATTGTGGTCAAAGACACATTGCTTATATTACACTAACCTGATTGTGGTCAAAGACACATTGCTTATAATATACTACCGTGATGGTGGTCAAAGACACATTGCTTATATTACACTAACGTGATGATGGTCAAAGACACATTGCTTATATTACACTAACGTGATTGTGGTCAAAGACACATTGCTTATAATATACTACCGTGATGGTGGTCAAAGGCACATTGCTTATATTACACTAACGTGATGATGGTCAAAGACACATTTCTTATATTACACTAACGTGATTGTGGTCAAAGACACTTTACTTATATTACACTGACGCGATGGTGTCCAAAGACACATTGCTTATATTACACTAACGTGATGGTGGTCAAAGACACATTGCTTATATTACACTAACGTGATGGTCGTCAGAGACACATTGCTTATATTACACTAACGTGATGGTGGTCAAAGACACATTGCTTTTATTGCACTAACGTGAAGGTGGTCAGAGACACATTGCTTATATTACACTGACGTGATGGTGGTCAAAGACACATTGCTTATATTGCACTAACGTGATGGTGGTCAGAGACACATTGCTTATATTATACTACCGTGATGGTGGTCAAAGACACATTACTTATATTACAGTAACGTGATGGTGGTCAAAGACACATCGCTTATATTACACTGACGTGATGGTGGTCAAAGACAAATTGCTTATATTACACTAACGTGATGGTGGTCAAAGACGCATTGCTTATATTACATTAACGTGATGGTGGTCAAAAACACATTGCTTATATTACAATAACGTGATGGTGGTCAAAGACACATTACTTATATTGCACTAACGTGATGGTGGTCAGAGACACATTGCTTATATTACACTAACGTGATTTTGGTTAGAGACACATTGCTTATATTACACTAACGTGATGTTGGTCAGAGACGCATTGCTTATATTACACTAACGTGATGGTGGTCAAAGACGCATTGCTTATATTACACTAAAGTGATGTTGGTCAGAGACACATTGCTTATATTACACTAACGTGATTGTGGTCAGAGACATATTGCTTATATTATACTACCGTGATGGTGGTCAAAGACACATTACTTATATTACACTAACGTGATGGTCGTCAAAGACACATCGCTTATATTACACTGACGTGATGGTGGTCAAAGACACATTGCTTTTATTGCACTAACGTGAAGGTGGTCAGAGACACATTGCTTATATTACACTGACGTGATGGTGGTCAATGACACATTGCTTATATTGCATTAACGTGATGGTGGTCAGAGACATATTGCTTTTATTACACTAACGTGATGTTGGATGGAGACACATCGCTTATATTACACTGACGTGATGGTGGTCAAGACAAATTGCTTATATTACACTAATGTGATGGTGGTCAAGATGCATTGCTTATATTACGCTAACGTGATGGTGGTCAAAAACACATTGCTTATATTACACTAAACGTGATGGTGGTCAAAAACACATTGCTTATATTACAATAACGTGATGATGGTCAAAGACACATTACTTATATTGCACTAACGTGATGGTGGTCAGAGACACATTGCTTATATTACACTAACGTGATGTTGGTTAGAGACACATTGCTTATATTACACTAACGTGATGCTGGTCAAAGACGCATTGTTTATAATTACACTAACGTGATGTTGGTCAAAGACGCATAGCTTATATTACACTAACGTGATGGTGGTCAGAGACATATTGCTTATATTATACTACCGTGATGGTGGTCAAAGACACATTACTTATATTACACTAACGTGATGGTGGTCAAAGACACATCGCTTATATTACACTGACGTGATGGTGGTCAAAGACAAATTGCTTATATTACACTAACGTGATGGTGGTCAAAGACGCATTGCTTATCTTACACTAACGTGATGGTGGTCAAAAACACATTGCTTATATTACAATAACGTGATGGTGGTCAAAGACACATTACTTATATTGTACTAACGTGATGGTGGGCAGAGACACATTGCTTATATTACACTAACGTGATGTTGGTCAGAGACACATTGCTTATATTACACTAACGTGATGCTGGTCAAAGACGCATTGTTTATATTACACTAACGTGATGTTGGTCAGAGACGCATTGCTTATATTACACTAACGTGATTCTGGTCAAAGACGCATTGCTTATATTACACTAACGTGATGTTGGTCAGAGACACATTGCTTATATTACACTAACGAGATGCTGGTCAAAGACGCATTGCTTATATTACACTAACGTGATGTTGGTCAGAGACACATTGCTTATATTACACTAACGTGATGGTGGTCAAAGACGCATTGCTTATATTACACTAAAGTGATGGTGGTCAAAGACGCATTGCTTATAATACACTAACGTGATGGTGGTCAAAAACACATTGCTTATATTACACTGACGTGATGGTGGTCAAACACACATTGCTCATATTACACTGACGTGATGGTGTTCATAGACACATTGCTTATATTACACTAACGTGATGGTGGTCAGAGACACATTGCCTATATTACACTAACGTGATGGTGGTCAAAAAAACATTGCTTATATTACACTAAAGTGATGGTGGTCAAAGACACATTGCTTATATTGCACTAACGTGATGGTGGTCAGAGACACATTGCTTATATTACACTGACGTGATGGTGGTCAAAGACACATTGCTTATATTGCACTAACGTGATGGTGGTCAGAGACACATTGCTTATATTATACTACCGTGATGGTGGTCAAAGACACATTGCTTATATTACACTAACGTGATGGTGGTCAAAGACACATCGCTTATATTACACTGACGTGATGATGTTCAAAGACAAATTGCTTATATTACACTAACGTGATGGTGGTCAAAGACGCATTGCTTATAATACACTAACGTGATGGTGGTCAAAAACACGTTGCTTATATTACACTGACGTGATGGTGGTCAAACACACGTTGCTCATATTACACTGACGTGATGTTGTTCAAAGACACATTGCTTATATTACACTAACGTGATGGTGGTCAGAGACACATTGCTTATATTACACTAACGTGATGGTGGTCAGAGACACATTGCTTATATTACACTAACGTGATGGTGGTCAAAGACACATTGCTTATATTGCACTAACGTGATGGTGGTCAGAGACACATCGCTTATATTATTACACTGACGTGATGGTGGTCAGAGACACATTGCTTATATTATACTACCGTGATGGTTGTCAAAGACACATTGCTTATATTACACTAACGTGATGGTGGTCAAAGACACATCGCTTATATTACACTGACGAGATGGTGGTCAAAGACAAATTGCTTATATAACACTAGCGTGATGGTGGTCAAAGACGCATTGCTTATATTACACTAACGTGATGGTGGTCAAAGACGCATTGCTTATATTACACTAACGTGATGGTGGTCAAAGACGAATTGCTTATATTACACTAACGTGATGTTGGTCAGAGACACATTGCTTATATTACACTAACGTGATGCTGGTCAAAGACGCATTGCTTATATTACACTAACGTGATGTTGGTCAGAGACACATTGCTTATATTACACTAACGTGATGCTGGTCAAAAACGCATTGTTTATATTACACTAACATGATGTTGGTCAGAGACGCATTGCTTATATTACACTAACGTGATGCTGGTCAAAGACGCATTGCTTATATTACACTAACGTGATGTTGGTCAGAGACGCATTGCTTATATTACACTAACGTGATGCTGGTCAAAGACGCATTGCTTATATTACACTAACGTGATGTTGGTCGGAGACGCATTGCTTATATTACACTAACGTGATGGTGGTCAAAGACGCATTGCTTATATTACACTTAAGTGATGTTGGTCAGAGACACATTGCTTATATTACACTAACGTGATGCTGGTCAAAGACGCATTGCTTATATTACACTAACATGATGTTGGTCAGAGACGCATTGCTTATATTACACTAACGTGATGGTGGTCAAAGACAAATTGCTTATATTACACTAACGTGATGGTTGTCAAAAACACATTGCTTATATTACACTGACGTGATGGTGGTCAGAGACACATTGCTTATATTACACTAACGTGATGGTGGTCAAAAAAACATTGCTTATATTACACTAACGTGATGGTGGTCAAAGACACATTGCTTATATTGCACTAACGTGAAGGTGGTCAGAGACACATTGCTTATATTACACTGACGAGATGGTGGTCAAAGACACATTGCTTATATTACACTAACGTGATGGTGGTCAAAGACGCATTGCTTATAATACACTAACGTGATGGTTGTCAAAAACACATTGCTTATATTACACTGACGTGATGGTGGTCAAACACGCATTGCTTATATTACACGAACGTGATGGTGGTCAGAGACACATTGCTTATATTACACTAACGTGATGGTGGTCAAAAAAACATTGCTTATATTACACTAACGTGATGGTGGTCAAAGACACATTGCTTATATTGCACTAACGTGAAGGTGGTCAGAGACACATTGCTTATATTACACTGACGAGATGGTGGTCAAAGACACATTGCTTATATTACACTGACGTGATGGTGGTTAAAGACGCATTGCTTATAATACACTAACGTGATGGTGGTCATAAACACATTGCTTATATTACACTGACGTGATGGTGGTCAAACACGCATTGCTCATATTACACTGACGTGATGGTTTTCAAAGACACATTGCTTATATTACATTAACGTGATGGTGGTCAGAGACACATTGCTTACACTAACGTGATGCTGGTCAAAGACGCATTGCTTATATTACACTAACGTGATGCTGGTCAAAGACGCATTGCTTATATTACACTAACGTGATGTTGGTCAGAGACACATTGCTTATATTACACTAACGTGATGTGTGGTCAAAGACGCATTGCTTATATTACACTAACGTGATGTTGGTCAGAGACGCATTGCTTATATTACACTAACGTGGTGGTAGTCAAAGACACATTGCTTATATTACACTAACGTGATGATGGTCAAAGACACATTGCTTATATTATACTAACGTGATGGTGGTCAAAAACACATTGCTTATATTACACTAACGTGATGATGGTCAAAGACACATTGCTTATATTACACTAACGTGATGGTGGTCAAAGTCACATTGCTTATATTACACTAACGTGATGATGGTCAAAGACACATTGCTTATATTACACTTAAGTGATGGTGGTCAGAGACACATTGCTTATATTACACTAACGTGATGGTGGTCTAAGACACATTGCTTATATTACACTAACTTGATGGTGGTCAAAGTCACATTGCTTATATTACACCAACGTGATAGTGGTCAAAGACACATTGCTTATATTGCACTAACGTGATGGTGGTCAAAGACACTTTGCTTATATTACACTGACGCGATGGTGGTCAAAGACACATTGCTTATATTACACTAACGTGATGGTGGTCAAAGACACATTGCTTATATTACACTAACGTGACGGTGGTCAAAAACACATTGCTTATATTACACTGACGTGATGTTGGTCAGAGGCACATTGCTTATATTGCTATAACGTGATGGTAATCAAAGACACATTGCTTATATTACACTAACGTGATGGTGGTCGAAAACGCATTGCTTATATTACACTAACGTGATTGTGGTCAAAGACACATCGCTTATATTATACTAACGTGATTGTGGTCAAAGACACATTGCTTATATTAGACTAACGTGATTGTGGTCAAAGACACATTGCTTATATTACACTAACGTGACGGTGGTCAAAAACACATTGCTTATATTGCACTAACGTGAAGGTGGTCAGAGACACATTGCTTATATTACACTGACGTGATGGTGGTCAAAGACACATTGGTTATATTGCACTAACGTGATGGTGGTCATAGACACATTGCTTATAATATACTGCCGTGATGGTGTTCAAAGACAGATTACTTATATTACACTAACGTGATGGTGGTCAAAGACACATCGCTTATATTACACTGACGTGATGGTGGTCAAAGTCAAATTGCTTATATTACACTAACGTGATGGTGGTCAAAGACGCATTGCTTATATTACACTAACGTGATGGTGGTCAAAAACACATTGCTTATATTACAATAACGTGATGGTGGTCAAAAGACACATTACTTATATTGCACTGACGTGATGGTGGTCAGAGACACATTGCTTATGTTACACTAACGTGATGTTGGTCAGAGACACGTTGATTATATTACACTAACGTGATGCTGGTCAAAGACGCATTGTTTATATTACACTAACGTGATGTTGGTCAGAGACGCATTGCTTATATTACACTAACGTGATGCTGGTCAAAGACAAATTGCTTATATTATACTAACGTGATGGTGGTCAAAAACACATTGCTTATATTACACTGACGTGATGGTGGTCAGAGACACATTGCTTATATTACACTAACGTGATGGTGGCCAAAAAAACATTGCTTATATTACACTAACGTGATGGTGGTCAAAGACACATTGCTTTTATTGCACTAACGTGAAGGTGGTCAGAGACACATTGCTTATATTACACTGACGTGATGGTGGTCAAAGACACATTGCTTATATTGCACTAACGTGATGGTGGTCAGAGACATATTGCTTATATTACACTAACGTGATGTTGGTTAGAGACACATTGCTTATATTACACTAACGTGATGCTGGTCAAAGACGCATTGTTTATAATTACACTAACGTGATGCTGGTCAAAGACAAATTGCTTATATTACACTGACGTGATGGTGGTCAAAGACACATTGCTTATATTGCACTAACGTGATGGTGGTCAGAGACACATTGCTTATATTATACTACCGTGATGGTGGTCAAAGACACATTACTTATATTACACTAACGTGATGGTGGTCAAAGACACATCGCTTATATTACACTGACGTGATGGTGGTCAAAGACAAATTGCTTATATTACACTAACGTGATGGTGGTCAAAGACGCATTGCTTATATTACATTAACGTGATGGTGGTCAAAAACACATTGCTTATATTACAATAACGTGATGGTGGTCAAAGACACATTACTTATATTGCTCTAACGTGATGGTGGTCAGAGACACATTGCTTATATTACACTGACGTGATGTTGGTTAGAGACACATTGCTTATATTACACTAACGTGATGCTGGTCAAAGACGCATTGTTTATAATTACACTAACGTGATGTTGGTCATAGACGCATTGCTTATATTACACTAACGTGATGCTGGTCAAAGACGCATTGCTTATATTACACTAACGTGATGTTGGTCAGAGACACATTGCTTATATTACACTGACGTGATGGTGGTCAAAGACGCATTGCTTATATTACACTAACGTGATGTTGGTCAGAGACACATTGCTTATATTACACTTACGTGATGCTGGTCAGAGACACATTGCTTATATTACACTTACGTGATGGTGGTCAAAGACGCATTGCTTATATTACACTAACGTGATGTTGGTCAGAGACACATTGCTTATATTACACTTACGTGATGCTGGTCAAAGACGCATTGCAATATATTACACTATCGTGATGGTGGTCAAAGACACATTGCTTATATTACACTATCGTGATGATGGTCAAAGACACATTGCTTATATTACACTAACGTGATGATGGTCAAAGACACATTGCTTATATTACACTAACGTGATGGTAGTCAAAGACACATTGCTTATATTACACTAACGTGATGATGGTCAAAGATACATTGTTTAAATTGCACTGACGTGATGGTGGTCAAAGACACACTGCTTATGTTACACTAACATGATAGTGGTCAAAGACACATTGCTTATATTACATATACGTGATAGTGGTCAAAAACACATTGCTTATATTACACTGACGTGATGATGGTCAAAGACACATTGCTTATATTACACTAACGTGATGGTGGTCAAAAACACATTGCTTATATTACACTAACGTGATGGTGGTCAAAGACACATTGCTTATATTGCACTAACGTGATTGATGGTCAAAAACACATTGCTTATATTACACTAACGTGATTGTGGTCAAAAACACATTGCTTAAATTACACTAACGTGAGGGTGGTCAGAGACTGATTGCTTATATTACACTAACGTGATGGTGGTCAAAGACACATTGCTCATATTACACTAACGTGATGGTGGTCAAAAACACATTGCTTATATTACACTGACGTCATGGTGGTCAAAGACACGTTGTTTATATTACACTAACGTGACGGTGGTCAAAAACACATTGCTTATATTACACCAACGTGATGGTGGTCAAAGACACATTGCTTATATTACACCAATGTGATGGTGGTCAAAGACACATTGCTTATATTACACCAACGTGATGGTGGTCAAAGACACATTGCTTATATTACACTAACGTGATGATGGTCAAAGACACATTGCTTATATTACACCAACGTGATGGTGGTCAAAAACACATTGCTTATATTACACAAACGTGATTATGGTCAAAGACACATTGCTTATATTACACTAACGTGATGATGGTCAAAGACACATTGCTTATATTACACTAACGTGATGGTGGTCAAAGACACATTGCTCATATTACACTGACGTGATGGTGGTCAAAGGCACGTTGCTTACATTACACTAACGTGACGGCGGTCAAAAACACATTGCTTAAATTACACTGACGTGATGGTGGTCAAAGACACATTGCTTATATTACACTAACGTGATGGTTGTCTAAGACACATTGCTTATATTACACTAACGTGATGGTGGTCAAAGACACATTGCTTATATTACACCAACGTGATGGTGGTCAAACACACATTGCTTATATTACACTAACGTTATGATGGTCAAAGACACATTGCTTATATTACACTAACGTGATAGTGGTCTAAGACACATTGCTTATATTACACTAACGTGATGGTGGTCAAAGACACATTGCTTATATTACACTAACGTGACAGTGGTCAAAAACACATTGCTTATATTACACTAACGTGATGATGGTCAAAGACACATTGCTTATATTACACTAACGTGATAGTGGTCAAAGACACATTGCTTATATTACACTAACGTGATAGTGGTCTAAGACACATTGCTTATATTACACTAACGTGATGGTGGTCAAAGACACATTGCTTATATTACACCAACGTGATGGTGGTCAAAATACACATTTGCTTATATTACACAGACGTGATGATGGTCAAAGACACATTGCTTATATTACACTAACGTGATGATGGTCAAAGACACATTGCTTATATTACACTAACGTGATGGTGGTCAAAGACACATTGCTCATATTACACTGACGTGATGGTGGTCAAAGGCACGTTGCTTACATTACACTTACGTGACGGCGGTCAAAAACACATTGCTTAAATTACACTAACGTGATGGTGGTCAAAGACACATTGCTTATATTACACCAACGTGATGGTGGTCAAAGACACATTGCTTATATTACACTAACTTGATGATGGTCAAAAACACATTGCTTATATTACACTAACGTGATAGTGGTATAAGACACATTGCTTATATTACACTAACGTGATGGTGGTCAAAGACACATTGCTTAAATTACACCAACGTGATGGTGGTCAAAAACACATTGCTTATATTACACAAACGTGATTATGGTCAAAGACACATTGCTTATATTACACTAACGTGATGGTGGTCAAAGACACATTGCTCATATTACACTGACGTGATGGTGGTCAAAGGCACGTTGCTTACATTACACTAACGCGACGGCGGTCAAAAACACATTGCTTAAATTACACCAACGTGATGGTGGTCAAAGACACATTGCTTATATTACACTAACGTGATGGTGGTCAAAGACACATTGCTTTTATTACACTAACGTGATGATGGTCAAAGACACATTGCTTATATTACACTCAAGTGGTGGTGGTCAAAGACACATTGCTTATATTACACTGACGTGATGGTAGTCAAAAACACATTGCTTATATTACACTAACGTGATGGTGGTCAAAAACACATTGCTTATATTACACCGACGTCATGGTGGTCAAAGACACATTGCTTATATTACACCAACGTGATGGTGGTCAAAGACACTTTGCTTATATTACACTGACATGATGATGGTCAAACACACATTGCTCATATTACACTAACGCGATGGTACTCAAACACACATTGCTTATATTACACTAACATGATGATGGTCACACACCCATTGCTTATACTATACTGACAAGATAGTGGTCAATAACACTTTGCTTATATTCCACTAACGGGATGATGGTCAAAGACACATTGCTTACATTACACTAACTGGATGGAGGTCACATACTCATTGCTTTTATTACACCAACGTGATGATGGTCAAGACTCATTGCTTATATTACACTAACGTGACTTTTGGTCAAAAACACATTGCTTAAATTACACTGACGTGATGGTGGTCAGAGACACATTGCTTATATTACACTCAAGTGGTGGCGGTCAAAGACACATTGCTTATATTACACTGATGTGATGGTAGTCAGAAACACATTGCTTATATTACACTAACGTGATGGTGGTCAAAAACACATTGCTTATATTACACTAACGTGACGGTGGTCAAAGACACATTGCTTATATTGCACTAACGTGATGATGGTCAAAGACTCATTGCTTATATAACACTAACGTGACGGTGGTCAAAAACACATTGCTTAAATTACACTGACGTGATGGTGGTCAGAGACACATTGCTTATATTACACTAACGTGATGGTGGTCTAAGACACATTGCTTATATTACACTAACGTGATGGTGGTCAAAGTCACATTGCTTATATTACACCAACGTGATGGTGGTCAAAAGACACATTGCTTATATTGCACTAACGTGATGGTGGTCAAAGACACTTTGCTTATATTACACTGACGCGATGGTGGTCAGAGACACATTGCTTATATTACACTAACGTGATGGTAGTCAAAAGACACATTGCTTATATTATAGTGACGTGATGGTGGTCAAAAACACATTGCTTATATTACACTAACGTGATGATGGTCAAAGACACATTGCTTATATTACACTAAACGTGATGGTGGTCAAAGACACATTGCTTTTATTACACTAACGTGATGATGGTCAAATACACATTGCTTATATTACACTCAAGTGGTGGTGGTCAAAGACACATTGTTTATATTACACTGACGTGATGGTAGTCAGAAACACCTTGCTTATATTACACTAACGTGATGGTGGTCAAAAACACATTGCTTATATTACACTAACGTGACGGTGGTCAAAGACACATTGCTTATATTGCACTAACGTGATGATGGTCAAAGACGCATTGCTTATATTACACTAACGTGACGGTGGTCAAAAACACATTGCTTAAATTACACTGACTTGATGGTGGTCAGAGACACATTGCTTATATTACACTAAAGTGATGGTGGTCTAAGACACATTGCTTATATTACACTAACGTGATGGTGGTCAAAGTCACATTGCTTATATTACACCAACGTGATGGTGGTCAAAGACACATTGCTTATATTGCACTAACGTGATGGTGGTCAAAGACACTTTGCTTAAATTACACTGACGCGATGGTGGTCAAAGACACATTGCTTATATTACACTAACGTGATGGTGGTCAAAGACACATTGCTTATATTACACTAACGTGACAGTGGTCAAAAACACATTGCTCATATTACACTGACGTGATGGTGGTCAGAGACACATTGCTTACATTACACTAATGTGATGGTAGTCAAAGACACATTGCTTATATTACACTAACGTGATGGTGGTCAAAGACACATTGCTTATATTACACTAACGTGATTGTGGTCAAAGACACATTGCTTATATTATACTAATGTGATTGTGGTCAACGACACATTGCTTATATTACACTAACGTGATGATGGTCAAAGACACATTTCTTATATTACACTAACGTGATTGTGGTCAAAGACACATTGCTTATATTACACTGACGTGATGGTGGTCAAAGACACGCTGCTTATGTTACACTAACATGATAGTGGTCAAAGACACATTGCTTTTATTACATATACGTGATAGTGGTCAAAAACACATTGCTTATATTACACTAACGTGATGGTGGTGGTCAAAGACACATTGCTTATATTACACCAACGTGATGGTGGTCAAGAACACATTGCTTATATTACACAAACGTGATTATGGTCAAAGACACATTGCTTATATTACACTAACGTGATGATGGTCAAAGACACATTGCTTATATTACACTAACGTGATGGTGGTCAAAGACACATTGCTCATATTACACTGACGTGATGGTGGTCAAAGGCACGTTGCTTACATTACACTAACGTGACGGCCGTCAAAAACACATTGCTTAAATTACACTGACGTGATGGTGGTCAGAGACACATTGCTTATATTACACTAACGTGATGGTTGTCTAAGACGCATTGCTTATATTACACTAACGTGATGGTGGTCAAAGACACATTGCTTATATTACACCAACGTGATGCTGGTCAAAGACACACTGCTTATATTACAATAACCTGATGATGGTCAAAGACACATTGCTTATATTACACTAACGTGATAGTGGTCTAAGACACATTGCTTATATTACACTAACGTGATGGTGGTCAAAGACACATTGCTTATATTACACCAACGTGATGGTGGTCAAAAACACATTGCTTATATTACACAAACGTGATTATGGTCAAAGACACATTGCTTATATTACACTAACGTGATAGTGGTCTAAGACACATTGCTTATATTACACTAACGTGATGGTGGTCAAAGACACATTGCTTATATTACACTAACGTGATGGTGGTCAAAGACACATTGCTTATATTACACTAACGTGATGGTGGTCAAAGACACATTGCTTATATTACACTAACGTGACAGTGGTCAAAAACACATTGCTCATATTACACTGACGTGATGGTGGTCAGAGACACATTGCTTACATTACACTAACGTGATGGTGGTCAAAGACACATTGCTTATATTACACTAACGTGATGATGGTCAAAGACACATTGCTTATATTATACTAATGTGATTGTGGTCAACGACACATTGCTTATATTACACTAACGTGCTTGTGGTCAAAGACACATTGCTTATATTACACTAACGTGACGGTGGTCAAAAACACATTGCTTATATTACACTGACGTGAGGGTGGTCAGAGACACATTGCTTTTATTACACTAACGTGATTGTGGTCAAAGACACATTGCTTATGATATACTACCGTGATGGTGGTCAAAGACACATTGCTTATATTACACTAACGTGATGATGGTCAAAGACACATTGCTTATATTACACTAACGTGATTGTGGTCAAAGACACATTGCTTATATTAAACTACCATGATGGTGGTCAAAGACACGTTGCTTATATTACACTAACGGGATGGTGGTGAAAAACGCATTGCTAATATTACTCTGACGTGATGGTGGTCATAGACACATTGCTTTTATTACACTGACATGATGGTGGTCAAAGACATATTGCTTATATTTCACTAACGTGATGGTGGTCAAAAACACATTGCTCATATTACACTAACGTGATGGTGGTCAAAAACACATTGCTTTTATTACACTAACGTGATTGTTGTCAAAGACACATTGCTTATATTACACTAACGTGATTGTGGTCAAAGACACATTGCTTATATTACACTAACGTGATTGTGGTCAAAGACACATTGCTTATATTACACTAACGTGATGGTGGTCAAAGACACATTGCTTATATTTCACTAACGTGATGGTGGTCAAAGACACTTTGCTTATATTACACTGACGCGATGGTGTCCAAAGACACATTGCTTATATTACACTAACGTGATGGTGGTCAAAGACCCATTGCTTATATTACACTGACGTGATGGTGGTCAAAAACACATTGCTCATATTACACTAACGTGATGGTAGTCAGAGACACATTGCTTATATTACACTAACGTGATGGTGGTCAAAGACACATTGCTTATATTACACTAACGTGATTGTGGTCAAAGAAACATTGCTTATATTATACTAATGTGATTGTGGTCAACGACACATTGCTTATATTACACTAACGTGCTTGTGGTCATAGACACATTGCTTATATTACACTAACGTGACGGTGGTCAAAAACACATTGCTTATATTACACTGACGTGAGGGTGGTCAGAGACACATTGCTTTTATTACACTAACGTGATTGTGGTCAAAGACACATTGCTTATATTACACTAACGTGATGGTAGTCAAAGACACATTGCTTATATTACACTAACGTGATGGTGGTCAAAGACACATTGCTTATAATACACTAACGTGATTGTGGTCAAAGACACATTGCTTATATTATACTAATGTGATTGTGGTCAACGACACATTGCTTATATTACACTAATGTGATGATGGTCAAAGACACGTTGCTTAAATTACACTAACGTGACGGTGGTCAAAAACACATTGCTTATATTACACCAACGTGATGGTGGTCAAAGACACATTGCTTATATTACACCAACGTGATGGTGGTCAACACACATTGCTTATATTACACTAACGTGATGATGGTCAAAGACACATCGCTTATATTACACTAACGTGATTGTGGTCAAAGACACATTGCTTATAATATACTACCGTGATGGTGGTCAAAGACACATTGCTCATATTACACTAACGTGATGATGGTCAAAGACACATTGCTTATATTACACTAACGTGATTGTGGTCAAAGACACATTGCTTGTATTAAGCTGACGTGATGGTGGTCATAGACACATTGCTTATATTGAACTACCATGATGGTGGTCAAAGACACGTTGCTTATATTACACTAACGGGAAGGTGGTGAAAAACGCATTGCTAATATTACTCTGACGTGATGGTGGTCATAGACACATTGCTTTTATTACACTGACATGATAGTGGTCAAAGACATATTGCTTATATTTCACTAACGTGATGGTGGTCAAAAACACATTGCTTATATTACACTAACGTGATGATGGTCAAAGACACATTGCTTATATAACACTAACGTGATGGTGGTCAAAGACACATTGCTTATATTACACTAACGTGATGGTGGTCAAAGACATATTGCTTATATTTCACTAACGTGATGGTGGTCAAAAACACATTGCTCATATTACACTAACGTGATGATGGTCAAAGACACATTGCTTATATTACACTCAAGTGATGGTGGTCAGAGACACATTGTTTATATTACACTAACGTGATGGTGGTCTAAGACACATTGCTTATATTACAATAACGTGATGGTGGTCAAAGTCACATTGCTTATATTACACTAACGTGATGGTGGTCAAAAACACATTGCCTATATTACACTGACGTGATGGTGGTCAAAGACACTTTGCTTATATTACACTGACGCGATGGTGTCCAAAGACACATTGCTTATATTACACTAACGTGATGGTGGTCAAAGACACATTGCTTATATTACACTAACGTGACAGTGGTCAAAAACACATTGCTCATATTACACTGACGTGATGATGGTGAGAGACACATTGCTTACATTACACTAACGTGATGGTAGTCAAAGACACATTGCTTATATTACACTAACGTGATGGTGGTCAAAGACACATTGCTTATATTACATTAACGTGATTGTGGTCAAAGACACATTGCTTATATTATACTAATGTGATGGTGGTCAACGACACATTGCTTATATTACACTAACTTGCTTGTGGTCAAAGACACATTGCTTATATTACACTAACGTGATGATGGTCAAAGACACATTGCTTATATTACACTAACGTGATGATGGTCAAAGACACATTGCTTATATTACACTCAAGTGATGGTGGTCAGAGACACATTGTTTATATTACACTAACGTGACGGTGGTCTAAGACACATTGCTTATATTACAATAACGTGATGGTGGTCAGAGACACATTGCTTTTATTACACTAACGTGATTGTGGTCAAAGACACATTGCTTATATTACACTAACGTGATTGTGGTCAAAGACACATTGCTTATAATATACTACCGTGATGGTGGTCAAAGACACATTGCTTATATTACACTAACGTGATGATGGTCAAAGACACATTGCTTATATTACACTAACGTGATTGTGGTCAAAGACACATTGCTTGTATTAAGCTGACGTGATGGTGGTCATAAACACATTGCTTATATTATACTACCATGATGGTGGTCAAAGACACGTTGCTTATATTACACTAACGGGATGGTGGTGAAAAACGCATTGCTAATATTACTCTGACGTGATGGTGGTCATAGACACATTGCTTTTATTACACTGACATGATGGTGGTCAAAGACATATTGCTTATATTTCACTAACGAGATGGTGGTCAAAAACACATTGCTCATATTACACTAACGTGATGGTGGTCAAAAACACATTGCTTATATTACACTGACGTCATGGTGGTCAAAGACACGTTGCTTAAATTACACTAACGTGACAGTGGTCAAAAACACATTGCTTATATTACACCAACGTGCTGGTGGTCAAAGACACATTGCTTATATTACACCAACGTGATGGTGGTCAACACACATTGCTTATATTACACTAACGTGATGATGGTCAAAGACACATTGCTTATATTACACTAACGTGGTGGTAGTCAAAGACACATTGCTTATATTACACTAACGTGATGATGGTCAAAGACACATTGCTTATATTATACTGACGTGATGGTGGTCAAAAACACATTCCTTATATTACACTAACGTGATGATGGTCAAAGACACATTGCTTATATTACACTAACGTGATGGTGGTCAAAGACACATTGCTTATATTACACTAACGTGATGATGGTCAGAGACACATTGCTTACATTACACTAACGTGATGGTAGTCAAAGACACATTGCTTATATTACACTAACGTGATGGTGGTCAAAGACACATTGCTTATATTACACTAACGTGATTGTGGTCAAAGAAACATTGCTTATATTATACTAATGTGATTGTGGTCAACGACACATTGCTTATATTACACAAACGTGCTTGTGGTCAAAGACACATTGCTTATATTACACTAACGTGACGGTGGTCAAAAACACATTGCTTATATTACACTGACGTGAGGGTGGTCAGAGACACATTGCTTTTATTACACTAACGTGATTGGTGGTCAAAGACACATTGCTTATATTACACTAACGTGATTGTGGTCAAAGACACATTGCTTATAATATACTACCGTTATGGTGGTCAAAGACACATTGCTTATATTACACTAACGTGATTGTGGTCAAAGACACATTGCTTATATTGCACTAACGTGATGGTGGTCAAAGACACATTGCCCATATTACACTAACGTGATGTTGGTTAGAGACACATTGCTTATATTACACTAACGTGATGCTGGTCAAAGACGCATTGTTTATAATTACACTAACGTGATGCTGGTCAAAGACAAATTGCTTATATTACACTGACGTGATGGTGGTCAAAGACACATTGCTTATATTGCACTAACGTGATGGTTGTCAGAGACACATTGCTTATATTATACTACCGTGATGGTGGTCAAAGACACATTACTTATATTACTCTAACGTGATGGTGGTCAAAGACACATCGCTTATATTACACTGACGTGATGGTGGTCAAAGACAAATTGCTTATATTACACTAACGTGATGGTGGTCAAAGACACATTGCTTATATTACATTAACGTGATGGTGGTCAAAAACACATTGCTTATATTACAATAACGTGATGGTGGTCAAAGACACATTACTTATATTGCACTAACGTGATGGTGGTCAGAGACACATTGCTTATATTACACTAACGTGATTTTGGTTAGAGACACATTGCTTATATTACACTAACGTGATGCTGGTCAAAGACGCATTGTTTATAATTACACTAACGTGATGTTGGTCATAGACGCATTGCTTATATTACACTAACGTGATGCTGGTCAAAGACGCATTGCTTATATTACACTAACGTGATGGTGGTCAAAGACGCATTGCTTATATTACACTAAAGTGATGTTGGTCAGAGACACATTGCTTATATTACACTAACGTGATGGTGGTCAGAGACATATTGCTTATATTATACTACCGTGATGGTGGTCAAAGACACATTACTTATATTACACTAACGTGATGGTCGTCAATGACACATCGCTTATATTACACTGACGTGATGGTGGTCAAAGACACATTGCTTTTATTGCACTAACGTGAAGGTGGTCAGAGACACATTGCTTATATTACACTGACGTGATGGTGGTCAAAAATGA
>NW_003136055.1:0-25197 GCF_000003605.2 Saccoglossus kowalevskii
TTTCATCACTCATCACTGTCAATCACACTGATATTGACAACTTTAGCCATCTGATTACTTATCACTGTCAATCACACTGATATTTATAACTTTAGTCATCTCATTACTCATCACTGTCAATCACACTGATATTGACAACTTTAGCCATCTGATTACTCATCACTGTCAATCACACTGATATTGACAACTTTAGCCATCTGATTACTCATCACTGTCAATCACACTGATATTGACAACTTTAGCCATCTGATTACTTATCACTGTCAATCTCACTGATATTGATAACTTTAGTCATCTCATTACTCATCACTGTCAATTACACTGATATTGACAACTTTAGCCATCTGATTACTTATTACTGTCAATCACACTGATATTGACAACTTTAGCCATCTGATTACTCATCACTGTCAATCACACTGATATTGACAACTTTAGCCATCTGATTACTCATCACTGTCAATCACACTGATATTGATAACTTTAGGCATCTGATTACTCATCACTGTCAATTACACTGATATTGACAACTTTAGCCATCTCATTAGTCATCACTGTCAATCACACCGATATTGACAACTTTAAGCATCTGATTACTCATCACTGTCAATTTCGCTGACATTGACAACTTTAGCCATCTGATTATTCAACACTGTCAATCAAACTGACATTGACAACTTTAGCATCTGATTATTCAACACTGTCAATCACACTGACATTGACAACTTTAGCATCTGATTATTCAACACTGTCAATCACACTGATATTGACAACTTTAGCCATCTGATTACTCATCACTGTCAATTTCGCTGACATTGACAACTTTAGCCATCTCTTTAGTCATCACTGTCAATCACACTGATATTGACAACTTTAGCCATCTGATTACTCATCACTGTCAATCACACTGACATTGACAACTTTAGCCATCTGATTACTCATCACTGTCAATCACACTGATATTGACAACTTTAGCCATCTGATTACTCATCACTGTCAATCACACCGATATTGACAACTTTAGCCATCTGATTACTCATCACTGTCAATCACACTGATATTGACAACTTTAGCCATCTGATTACTCATCACTGTCAATTACACTGATATTGACAACTTTAGCCATCTGATTACTCATCACTGTCAATCACACTGATATTGACAACTTTAGCCATCTGATTACTCATCACTGTCAATCACACTGACATTGACAACTTTAGCCATCTGATTATTCAACACTGTCAATCACACTGACATTGACAACTTTAGCCATCTCATTAGTCATCACTGTCAATCACACTGATATTGACAACTTTAGCCATCTGATTACTCATCACTGTCAATTTCGCTGACATTGACAACTTTAGCCATCTGATTATTCAACACTGTCAATCACACTGACATTGACAACTTTAGGCATCTGATTATTCAACACTGTCAATCACACTGATATTGACAACTTTAGCCATCTGATTACTCAACACTGTCAATTACACTGACTTTGACAACTTTAGCCATCTGATTACTCATCACTGTCAATCACACCGATATTGATAACTTTAGGCATCTGATTACTTATCACTGTCAATCACACTGATATTTACAACTTTAGCCATCTGATTACTCATCACTGTCAATCACACTGATATTGACAACTTAGACATCTGATTACTCATCACTGTCAATCACACTGATATTGACAACTTTAGCCATCTCATTAGTCAGCACTGTCAATCACACTGATATTGACAACTTTAGCCATCTGATTACTCATCCCTGTCAATCACACTGATATTGACAACTTTAGCCATCTGATTACTCATCACTGTCAATTACACTGATATTGACAACTTTAGACATCTGATTACTCATCACTGTCAATCACACTGATATTGACAACTTTAGCCATCTCATTAGTCAGCACTGTCAATCACACTGACTTTGACAACTTCAGCCATCTGATTACTCATCACTGTCAATCACACTGATATTGACAACTTCAGCCATCTGATTACTCATCACTGTCAATCACACCGATATTGACAACTTTAGCCATCTGATTACTCATCACTGTCAATCACACTGATATTGACAACTTTAGCCATCTGATTACTTATCACTGTCAATCACACTGATATTGATAACTTTAGTCATCTCATTACTCATCACTGTCAATTACACTGATATTGACAACTTTAGCCATCTGATTACTCATCACTGTCAATCACACTGATATTGACAACTTTAGCCATCTGATTACTCATCACTGTCAATCACACTGATATTGACAACTTTAGCCATCTGATTACTCATCACTGTCAATCACACTGATATTGACAACTTTAGCCATCTGATTACTTATCACTGTCAATCACACTGATATTGATAACTTTAGTCATCTCATTACTCATCACTGTCAATTACACTGATATTGACAACTTTAGCCATCTGATTACTTATTACTGTCAATCACACTGATATTGACAACTTTAGCCATCTGATTACTCATCACTGTCAATCACACTGATATTGACAACTTTAGCCATCTGATTACTCATCACTGTCAATCACACTGATATTGATAACTTTAGGCATCTGATTACTCATCACTGTCAATTACACTGATATTGACAACTTTAGCCATCTCATTAGTCATCACTGTCAATCACACCGATATTGACAACTTTAGCCATCTGATTACTCATCACTGTCAATTTCGCTGACATTGACAACTTTAGCCATCTGATTATTCAACACTGTCAATCACACTGACATTGACAACTTTAGGCATCTGATTATTCAACACTGTCAATCACACTGACATTGACAACTTTAGGCATCTGATTATTCAACACTGTCAATCACACTGATATTGACAACTTTAGCCATCTGATTACTCATCACTGTCAATCACACTGATATTGACAACTTTAGCCATCTGATTATTCAACACTGTCAATCACACTGACATTGACAACTTTAGCCATCTGATTACTCATCACTGTCAATCACACTGATATTGACAACTTTAGCCATCTGATTACTCAACACTGTCAATCACACTGATATTGACAACTTTAGCCATCTGATTATTCAACACTGTCAATCACACTGACATTGACAACTTTAGGCATCTGATTATTCAACACTGTCAATCACACCGATATTGATAACTTTAGCCATCTGATTACTCATCACTATCAATCACACTGATATTGACAACTTTAGGCATCTGATTACTCATCACTGTCAATCACACTGATATTGACAACTTTAGCCATCTGATTATTCAACACTGTCAATCACACTGACATTGACAACTTTAGCCATCTGATTACTCATCACTGTCAATCACACTGATATTGACAACTTTAGCCCATCTGATTACTCATCACTGTCAATCACACTGATATGACAACTTTAGCCATCTGATTACTCATCCTTGTCAATCACACTGATATTGACAACTTTAGCCATCTGATT
This sequence comes from Saccoglossus kowalevskii, assembly GCF_000003605.2. Taxonomy (NCBI): domain Eukaryota; kingdom Metazoa; phylum Hemichordata; class Enteropneusta; family Harrimaniidae; genus Saccoglossus; species Saccoglossus kowalevskii. The sequence continues at coordinate 3,484 of NW_003136055.1, forward strand.
ACTCATCACTGTCAATCACACTGATATTGACAACTTTAGCCATCTGATTACTCATCACTGTCAATCACACTGATATTGACAACTTTAGCCATCTCATTACTCATCACTGTCAATCACACCGATATTGATAACTTTAGGCATCTGATTACTCAACACTGTCAATTACACTGACTTTGACAACTTTAGCCATCTGATTACTCATCACTGTCAATCACACTGATATTGACAACTTTAGCCATCTCATTAGTCAGCACTGTCAATCACACTGACTTTGACAACTTCAGCCATCTGATTACTCATCACTGTCAATCACACCGATATTGACAACTTTAGCCATCTGATTACTCATCACTGTCAATCACACTGATATTGACAACTTTAGCCATCTGATTACTTATCACTGTCAATCACACTGATATTGATAACTTTAGTCATCTCATTACTCATCACTGTCAATTACACTGATATTGACAACTTTAGCCATCTGATTACTCATCACTGTCAATCACACTGATATTGACAACTTTAGCCATCTGATTACTCATCACTATCAATCACACTGATATTGACAACTTTAGCCATCTGATTACTCATCACTGTCAATCACACTGATATTGACAACTTTAGCCATCTGATTACTCATCACTGTCAATCACACTGATATTGACAACTTTAGCCATCTGATTACTTATCACTGTCAATCACACTGATATTGATAACTTTAGTCATCTCATTACTCATCACTGTCAATTACACTGATATTGACAACTTTAGCCATCTGATTACTTATTACTGTCAATCACACTGATATTGACAACTTTAGCCATCTGATTACTCATCACTGTCAATCACACTGATATTGACAACTTTAGCCATCTGATTACTCATCACTGTCAATCACACTGATATTGATAACTTTAGGCATCTGATTACTCATCACTGTCAATTACACTGATATTGACAACTTTAGCCATCTCATTAGTCATCACTGTCAATCACACCGATATTGACAACTTTAGCCATCTGATTACTCATCACTGTCAATTTCGCTGACATTGACAACTTTAGCCATCTGATTATTCAACACTGTCAATCACACTGACATTGACAACTTTAGGCATCTGATTATTCAACACTGTCAATCACACTGACATTGACAACTTTAGGCATCTGATTATTCAACACTGTCAATCACACTGATATTGACAACTTTAGCCATCTGATTACTCATCACTGTCAATCACACTGACATTGACAACTTCAGCCATCTGATTACTCAACACTGTCAATCACACTGACTTTGACAACTTTAGGCATCTGATTATTCAACACTGTCAATCACACCGATATTGATAACTTTAGCCATCTGATTACTCATCACTATCAATCACACTGATATTGACAACTTTAGCCATCTGATTACTCAACACTGTCAATTACACTGACTTTGACAACTTTAGCCATCTGATTACTCATCACTGTCAATCACACCGATATTGATAACTTTAGGCATCTGATTACTTATCACTGTCAATCACACTGATATTGACAACTTTAGCCATCTGATTACTCATCACTATCAATCACACTGATATTGACAACTTTAGCCATCTGATTACTCAACACTGTCAATCACACTGACTTTGACAACTTTAGCCATCTGATTACTCATCACTGTCAATCACACCGATATTGATAACTTTAGGCATCTGATTACTTATCACTGTCAATCACACTGATATTTACAACTTTAGCCATTGCCATCTGATTACTCATCACTGTCAATCACACTGATATTGACAACTTTAGCCATCTGATTACTCATCACTGTCAATCACACTGACATTGACAACTTTAGCCATCTGATTAGTCAACACTGTCAATCACACCGATATTGATAACTTTAGGCATCTGATTACTTATCACTGTCAATCACACTGATATTTACAACTTTAGCCATTGCCATCTGATTACTCATCCCTGTCAATCACACTGATATTGACAACTTTAGCCATCTGATTACTCATCACTGTCAATCACACCGATATTGACAACTTTAGCCATCTGATTACTCATCACTGTCAATCACACTGACATTGACAACTTCAGCCATCTGATTACTCATCACTGTCAATCACACTGACATTGACAACTTCAGCCATCTGATTACTCATCACTGTCAATCACACTGACATTGACAACTTCAGCCATCTGATTACTCATCCCTGTCAATCACACCGATATTGATAACTTTAGGCATTTGATTACTCATCACTGTCAATTACACTGATATTGACAACTTTAGCCATCTGATTACTCATCACTGTCAATCACACTGATATTGACAACTTTAGCCATCTGATTACTCATCACTGTCAATCACACTGATATTGATAACTTTAGCCATCTGATTACTCATCCCTGTCAATTACACTGATATTGATAACTTTAGCCATCTGATTACTCATCCCTGTCAATCACACTGATATTGACAACTTTAGCCATCTGATTACTCATCACTGTCAATTACACTGATATTGATAACTTTAGTCTTCTCATTACTCATCACTGTCAATTACACTGATATTGACAACTTTGGCCATCTGATTACTCAACACTGTCAATCACACTGATATTGACAACTTTAGCCATCTGATTACTCAGCACTGTCAATTACACTGACTTTGACAACTTTAGCCATCTGATTACTCATCACTGTCAATCACACCGATATTGATAACTTTAGGCATCTGATTACTTATCACTGTCAATCACATTGATATTTACAACTTTAGCCATTGCCATCTGATTACTCATCCCTGTCAATCACACTGATATTGACAACTTTAGCCATCTGATTACTCATCACTGTCAATCACACTGACATTGACAACTTTAGCCATCTGATTATTCAACACTGTCAATCACACCGATATTGATAACTTTAGGCATCTGATTACTCATCACTGTCAATCACACTGATATTTACAACTTTAGCCATTGCCATCTGATTATTCAACACTGTCAATCACACTGATATTGACAACTTTAGCCATCTGATTACTCATCACTGTCAATCACACTGATATTTACAACTTTAGCCATTGCCATCTGATTACTCATCCCTGTCAATCACACTGATATTGACAACTTTAGCCATCTGATTACTCATCACTGTCAATCACACTGATATTTACAACTTTAGCCATTGCCATCTGATTACTCATCCCTGTCAATCACACTGATATTGACAACTTTAGCCATCTGATTACTCATCACTGTCAATCACACTGATATTGACAACTTTAGCCATCTGATTACTCATCACTGTCAATCACACTGATATTTACAACTTTAGCCATTGCCATCTGATTACTCATCCCTGTCAATCACACTGATATTGACAACTTTAGCCATCTGATTACTCATCACTGTCAATCACACTGATATTGACAACTTTAGCCATCTGATTACTCATCACTGTCAATCACACTGATATTGATAACTTTAGCCATCTGATTACTCATCACTGTCAATCACACCGATATTGACAACTTTAGCCATCTGATTACTCATCACTGTCAATTTCGCTGACATTGACAACTTTAGCCATCTGATTATTCAACACTGTCAATCACACTGACATTGACAATTTTAGCCATCTCATTAGTCATCACTGTCAATCACACTGACATTGACAACTTTAGCCATCTGATTACTCATCACTGTCAATCACACCGATATTGACAACTTTAGCCATTGCCATCTGATTACTCATCACTGTCAATCACACTGATATTTACAACTTTAGCCATTGCCATCTGATTATCAACACTGTCAATCACACTGATATTGACAACTTTAGCCATCTGATTACTCATCACTGTCAATCACACCGATATGATAACTTTAGCCATCTCATTACTCATCACTGTCAATTACACTGATATTGACAACTTTAGCCATCTGATTACTCATCACTGTCAATCACACCGATATTTACAACTTTAGCCATCTCATTAGTCAGCACTGTCAATCACACTGACTTTGACAACTTCAGCCATCTGATTACTCATCACTGTCAATCACACCGATATTGACAACTTTAGCCATCTGCTTACTCATCACTGTCAATCACACTGATATTGACAACTTTAGCCATCTGATTACTCATCACTGTCAATCACACTGATATTGACAACTTTAGCCATCTGATTACTCATCCCTGTCAATCACACTGATATTGACAACTTTAGCCATCTGATTACTCATCACTGTCAATCACACTGATATTGACAACTTTAGCCATCTGATTACTCATCACTGTCAATCACACCGATATTGACAACTTTAGCCATCTGATTACTCATCACTGTCAATCACACTGATATTGACAACTTTAGCCATCTGATTACTTATCACTGTCAATCACACTGATATTGATAACTTTAGTCATCTCATTACTCATCACTGTCAATTACACTGATATTGACAACTTTAGCCATCTGATTACTCATCACTGTCAATCACACTGATATTGACAACTTTAGCCATCTGATTACTTATCACTGTCAATCACACTGATATTGATAACTTTAGTCATCTCATTACTCATCACTGTCAATCACACTGATATTGACAACTTTAGCCATCTGATTACTTATCACTGTCAATCACACTGATATTGACAACTTTAGCCATCTGATTACTCATCACTGTCAATCACACTGATATTGACAACTTTAGCCATCTGATTACTTATCACTGTCAATCACACTGATATTGATAACTTTAGTCATCTCATTACTCATCACTGTCAATTACACTGATATTGACAACTTTAGCCATCTGATTACTTATTACTGTCAATCACACTGATATTGACAACTTTAGCCATCTGATTACTCATCACTGTCAATCACACTGATATTGACAACTTTAGCCATCTGATTACTCATCACTGTCAATCACACTGATATTGATAACTTTAGGCATCTGATTACTCATCACTGTCAATTACACTGATATTGACAACTTTAGCCATCTCATTAGTCATCACTGTCAATCACACCGATATTGACAACTTTAGCCATCTGATTATTCAACACTGTCAATCACACTGACATTGACAACTTTAGGCATCTGATTATTCAACACTGTCAATCACACTGATATTGACAACTTTAGCCATCTGATTATTCAACACTGTCAATCACACTGACATTGACAACTTTAGGCATCTGATTATTCAACACTGTCAATCACACTGATATTGACAACTTTAGCCATCTGATTATTCAACACTGTCAATCACACTGACATTGACAACTTTAGGCATCTGATTACTCATCACTGTCAATCACACTGATATTTACAACTTTAGCCATTGCCATCTGATTATTCAACACTGTCAATCACACTGATATTGACAACTTTAGCCATCTGATTACTCATCACTGTCAATCACACTGATATTGACAACTTTAGCCATCTGATTACTCATCACTGTCAATCACACTGATATTGACAACTTTAGCCATCTGATTACTTATCACTGTCAATCACACTGATATTGATAACTTTAGTCATCTCATTACTCATCACTGTCAATTACACTGATATTGACAACTTTAGCCATCTGATTACTTATTACTGTCAATCACACTGATATTGACAACTTTAGCCATCTGATTACTCATCACTGTCAATCACACTGATATTGATAACTTTAGCCATCTGATTACTCATCACTGTCAATCACACTGATATTGATAACTTTAGGCATCTGATTACTCATCACTGTCAATTACACTGATATTGACAACTTTAGCCATCTCATTAGTCATCACTGTCAATCACACCGATATTGACAACTTTAGCCATCTGATTATTCAACACGGTCAATCACACTGACATTGACAACTTTAGGCATCTGATTATTCAACACTGTCAATCACACTGATATTGACAACTTTAGCCATCTGATTATTCAACACTGTCAATCACACTGACATTGACAACTTTAGGCATCTGATTATTCAACACTGTCAATCACACTGATATTGACAACTTTAGCCATCTGATTATTCAACACTGTCAATCACACTGACATTGACAACTTTAGGCATCTGATTATTCAACACTGTCAATCACACTGATATTGACAACTTTAGCCATCTGATTACTCAACACTGTCAATCACACTGACTTTGACAACTTTAGCCATCTGATTACTCATCACTGTCAATCACACCGATATTGATAACTTTAGGCATCTGATTACTTATCACTGTCAATCACACTGATATTTACAACTTTAGCCATTGCCATCTGATTACTCATCACTGTCAATTACACTGATATTGACAACTTTAGCCATCTCATTACTCATCACTGTCAATTACACTGATATTGACAACTTTGGCCATCTGATTACTCACACTGTCAATCACACTGACTTTGACAACTTCAGCCATCTGATTACTCATCACTGTCAATCACACCGATATTGACAACTTTAGCCATCTGATTACTCATCACTGTCAATCACACTGATATTGACAACTTTAGCCATCTGATTACTTATCACTGTCAATCACACTGATATTTATAACTTTAGTCATCTCATTACTCATCACTGTCAATTACACTGATATTGACAACTTTAGCCATCTGATTACTCATCACTGTCAATCACACTGATATTGACAACTTTAGCCATCTGATTACTCATCACTGTCAATCACACTGATATTGACAACTTTAGCCATCTGATTACTCATCACTGTCAATCACACTGATATTGACAACTTTAGCCATCTGATTACTTATCACTGTCAATCTCACTGATATTGATAACTTTAGTCATCTCATTACTCATCACTGTCAATTACACTGATATTGACAACTTTAGCCATCTGATTACTTATTACTGTCAATCACACTGATATTGACAACTTTAGCCATCTGATTACTCATCACTGTCAATCACACTGATATTGACAACTTTAGCCATCTGATTACTCATCACTGTCAATCACACTGATATTGATAACTTTAGGCATCTGATTACTCATCACTGTCAATTACACTGATATTGACAACTTTAGCCATCTCATTAGTCATCACTGTCAATCACACCGATATTGACAACTTTAAGCATCTGATTACTCATCACTGTCAATTTCGCTGACATTGACAACTTTAGCCATCTGATTATTCAACACTGTCAATCAAACTGACATTGACAACTTTAGGCATCTGATTATTCAACACTGTCAATCACACTGACATTGACAACTTTAGGCATCTGATTATTCAACACTGTCAATCACACTGATATTGACAACTTTAGCCATCTGATTACTCATCACTGTCAATCACACTGATATTGACAACTTTAGCCATCTGATTATTCAACACTGTCAATCACACTGACATTGACAACTTTAGCCATCTGATTACTCATCACTGTCAATCACACTGACATTGACAACTTCAGCCATCTGATTATTCAACACTGTCAATCACACTGATATTGACAACTTTAGCCATCTGATTATTCAACACTGTCAATCACACTGACATTGACAACTTTAGGCATCTGATTATTCAACACTGTCAATCACACCGATATTGATAACTTTAGCCATCTGATTACTCATCACTATCAATCACACTGATATTGACAACTTTAGCCATCTGATTACTCAACACTGTCAATCACACTGACTTTGACAACTTTAGCCATCTGATTACTCATCACTGTCAATCACACCGATATTGATAACTTTAGGCATCTGATTACTCATCCCTGTCAATCACACTGATATTGACAACTTTAGCCATCTGATTACTCATCACTGTCAATCACACTGATATTGACAACTTTAGCCATCTGATTAGTCAACACTGTCAATCACACTGATATTGACAACTTTAGGCATCTGATTACTTATCACTGTCAATCACACTGATATTGACAACTTTAGCCATCTGATTACTCATCACTATCAATCACACTGATATTGACAACTTTAGCCATCTGATTACTCAACACTGTCAATCACACTGACTTTGACAACTTTAGCCATCTGATTACTCATCACTGTCAATCACACCGATATTGATAACTTTAGGCATCTGATTACTTATCACTGTCAATCACACTGATATTTACAACTTTAGCCATTGCCATCTGATTACTCATCACTGTCAATCACACTGATATTGACAACTTTAGCCATCTGATTACTCATCACTGTCAATCACACTGACATTGACAACTTTAGCCATCTGATTAGTCAACACTGTCAATCACACCGATATTGATAACTTTAGGCATCTGATTACTTATCACTGTCAATCACACTGATATTTACAACTTTAGCCATTGCCATCTGATTACTCATCCCTGTCAATCACACTGATATTGACAACTTTAGCCATCTGATTACTCATCACTGTCAATCACACCGATATTGACAACTTTAGCCAGCTGATTACTCATCACTGTCAATCACACTGACATTGACAACTTCAGCCATCTGATTACTCATCACTGTCAATCACACTGACATTGACAACTTCAGCCATCTGATTACTCATCACTGTCAATCACACTGACATTGACAACTTCAGCCATCTGATTACTCATCCCTGTCAATCACACCGATATTGATAACTTTAGGCATCTGATTACTCATCACTGTCAATTACACTGATATTGACAACTTTAGCCATCTGATTACTCATCACTGTCAATCACACTGATATTGACAACTTTAGCCATCTGATTACTCATCACTGTCAATTACACTGATATTGATAACTTTAGCCATCTGATTACTCATCCCTGTCAATCACACTGATATTGACAACTTTAGCCATCTGATTACTCATCACTGTCAATTACACTGATATTGATAACTTTAGTCATCTCATTACTCATCACTGTCAATTACACTGATATTGACAACTTTGGCCATCTGATTACTCAACACTGTCAATTACACTGACTTTGACAACTTTAGCCATCTGATTACTCATCACTGTCAATCACACCGATATTGATAACTTTAGGCATCTGATTACTTATCACTGTCAATCACACTGATATTGACAACTTTAGCCATTGCCATCTGATTACTCATCCCTGTCAATCACACTGATATTGACAACTTTAGCCATCTGATTACTTATCACTGTCAATCACACTGATATTGATAACTTTAGTCATCTCATTACTCATCACTGTCAATTACACTGATATTGACAACTTTAGCCATCTGATTACTCATCACTGTCAATCACACTGATATTGACAACTTTAGCCATCTGATTACTCATCACTGTCAATCACACTGATATTGACAACTTTAGCCATCTGATTACTCATCACTGTCAATCACAATGATATTGACAACTTTAGCCATCTGATTACTTATCACTGTCAATCACACTGATATTGATAACTTTAGTCATCTCATTACTCATCACTGTCAATTACACTGATATTGACAACTTTAGCCATCTGATTACTTATTACTGTCAATCACACTGATATTGACAACTTTAGCCATCTGATTACTCATCACTGTCAATCACACTGATATTGACAACTTTAGCCATCTGATTACTCATCACTGTCAATCACACTGATATTGATAACTTTAGCCATTGCCATCTGATTACTCATCACTGTCAATTACACTGATATTGACAACTTTAGCCATCTCATTAGTCATCACTGTCAATCACACCGATATTGACAACTTTAGCCATCTGATTACTCATCACTGTCAATTTCGCTGACATTGACAACTTTAGCCATTGCCATCTGATTATTCAACACTGTCAATCACACTGACATTGACAACTTTAGCCATCTGATTACTCATCACTGTCAATCACACCGATATTGACAACTTTAGGCATCTGATTACTTATCACTGTCAATCACACTGATATTGACAACTTTAGCCATCTGATTACTCATCACTGTCAATTACACTGATATTGACAACTTTAGCCATCTGATTACTCATCACTGTCAATCACACTGATATTGACAACTTTAGCCATCTCATTACTCATCCCTGTCAATCACACTGATATTGACAACTTTAGGCATCTGATTACTCATCCCTGTCCATCACACTGATATTGACAACTTTAGTCATCTGATTACTCATCCCTGTCAATCACACTGATATTGACAACTTTAGCCATCTGATTACTCATCACTGTCAATCACACTGATATTGACAACTTTAGCCATCTGATTACTCATCACTGTCAATCACACTGATATTGACAACTTTAGCCATCTGATTACTCATCACTGTCAATCACACTGATATTGACAACTTTAGCCATCTGATTACTCATCACTGTCAATCACACTGACATTGACAACTTTAGCCATCTGATTAGTCATCACTGTCAATCACACTGACATTGACAACTTTAGCCATCTGATTACTCATCACTGTCAATCACACTGACATTGACAACTTTAGCCATCTGATTAGTCAACACTGTCAATCACACCGATATTGATAACTTTAGGCATCTGATTACTTATCACTGTCAATCACACTGATATTTACAACTTTAGCCATTGCCATCTGATTACTCATCCCTGTCAATCACACTGATATTGACAACTTTAGCCATCTGATTACTCATCACTGTCAATCACACTGATATTGACAACTTTAGCCATCTGATTACTCATCACTGTCAATCACACTGACATTGACAACTTCAGCCATCTGATTACTCATCACTGTCAATCACACTGACATTGACAACTTCAGCCATCTGATTACTCATCCCTGTCAATCACACCGATATTGATAACTTTAGGCATCTGATTACTCATCACTGTCAATTACACTGATATTGACAACTTTAGCCATCTGATTACTTATCACTGTCAATCACACTGATATTGACAACTTTAGCCATCTGATTACTCATCACTGTCAATTACACTGATATTGATAACTTTAGCCATCTGATTACTCATCCCTGTCAATCACACTGATATTGACAACTTTAGCCATCTGATTACTCATCACTGTCAATTACACTGATATTGATAACTTTAGTCATCTCATTACTCATCACTGTCAATTACACTGATATTGACAACTTTGGCCATCTGATTACTCAACACTGTCAATTACACTGACTTTGACAACTTTAGCCATCTGATTACTCATCACTGTCAATCACACCGATATTGATAACTTTAGGCATCTGATTACTTATCACTGTCAATCACACTGATATTTACAACTTTAGCCATTGCCATCTGATTACTCATCCCTGTCAATCACACTGATATTGACAACTTTAGCCATCTGATTACTCATCACTGTCAATCACACTGACATTGACAACTTTAGCCATCTGATTATTCAACACTGTCAATCACACCGATATTGATAACTTTAGGCATCTGATTACTCATCACTGTCAATCACACTGATATTTACAACTTTAGCCATTGCCATCTGATTATTCAACACTGTCAATCACACTGATATTGACAACTTTAGCCATCTGATTACTCATCACTGTCAATCACACTGATATTTACAACTTTAGCCATTGCCATCTGATTACTCATCCCTGTCAATCACACTGATATTGACAACTTTAGCCATCTGATTACTCATCACTGTCAATCACACTGATATTTACAACTTTAGCCATTGCCATCTGATTACTCATCCCTGTCAATCACACTGATATTGACAACTTTAGCCATCTGATTACTCATCACTGTCAATCACACTGATATTGATAACTTTAGCCATCTGATTACTCATCACTGTCAATCACACTGATATTGACAACTTTAGCCATCTGATTACTCATCACTGTCAATCACACTGATATGGACAACTTTAGCCATCTGATTACTCATCACTGTCAATCACACTGATATTGACAACTTTAGACATCTGATTACTCATCACTGTCAATCACACTGATATTGACAACTTTAGCCATCTGATTACTCATCACTGTCAATCACACTGATATTGACAACTTTAGTCATCTCATTACTCATCACTGTCAATCACACTGATATTGACAACTTTAGCCATCTGATTACTCATCACTGTCAATCACACTGATATTGACAACTTTAGCCATCTGATTACTCATCACTGTCAATCACACTGACATTGACAACTTTAGTCATCTCATTACTCATCACTGTCAATCACACTGATATTGACAACTTTAGCCATCTGATTACTCATCACTGTCATCACACTGATATGATACTTTAGGCATCTGATACTCATCACTGTCAATCACACTGATATTTACAACTTTAGCCATTGCCATCTGATTACTCATCACTGTCAATCACACTGATATTGACAACTTTAGCCATCTGATTACTCATCACTGTCAATCACACTGACATTGACAACTTTAGCCATCTGATTAGTCAACACTGTCAATCACATCGATATTGATAACTTTAGGCATCTGATTACTTATCACTGTCAATCACACTGATATTTACAACTTTAGCCATTGCCATCTGATTACTCATCCCTGTCAATCACACTGATATTGACAACTTTAGCCATCTGATTACTCATCACTGTCAATCACACCGATATTGACAACTTTAGCCAGCTGATTACTCATCACTGTCAATCACACTGACATTGACAACTTCAGCCATCTGATTACTCATCACTGTCAATCACACTGACATTGACAACTTCAGCCATCTGATTACTCATCACTGTCAATCACACTGACATTGACAACTTCAGCCATCTGATTACTCATCCCTGTCAATCACACCGATATTGATAACTTTAGGCATCTGATTACTCATCACTGTCAATTACACTGATATTGACAACTTTAGCCATCTGATTACTCATCACTGTCAATCACACTGATATTGACAACTTTAGCCATCTGATTACTCATCACTGTCAATTACACTGATATTGATAACTTTAGCCATCTGATTACTCATCCCTGTCAATCACACTGATATTGACAACTTTAGCCATCTGATTACTCATCACTGTCAATTACACTGATATTGATAACTTTAGTCATCTCATTACTCATCACTGTCAATTACACTGATATTGACAACTTTGGCCATCTGATTACTCAACACTGTCAATTACACTGACTTTGACAACTTTAGCCATCTGATTACTCATCACTGTCAATCACACCGATATTGATAACTTTAGGCATCTGATTACTTATCACTGTCAATCACACTGATATTTACAACTTTAGCCATTGCCATCTGATTACTCATCCCTGTCAATCACACTGATATTGACAACTTTAGCCATCTGATTACTCATCACTGTCAATCACACTGACATTGACAACTTTAGCTATCTGATTATTCAACACTGTCAATCACACCGATATTGATAACTTTAGGCATCTGATTACTCATCACTGTCAATCACACTGATATTTACAACTTTAGCCATTGCCATCTGATTATTCAACACTGTCAATCACACTGATATTGACAACTTTAGCCATCTGATTACTCATCACTGTCAATCACACTGATATTTACAACTTTAGCCATTGCCATCTGATTACTCATCCCTGTCAATCACACTGATATTGACAACTTTAGCCATCTGATTACTCATCACTGTCAATCACACTGATATTCACAACTTTAGCCATTGCCATCTGATTACTCATCCCTGTCAATCACACTGATATTGACAACTTTAGCCATCTGATTACTCATCACTGTCAATCACACTGATATTGATAACTTTAGCCATCTGATTACTCATCACTGTCAATCACACCGATATTGACAACTTTAGCCATCTGATTACTCATCACTGTCAATTTCGCTGACATTGACAACTTTAGCCATCTGATTATTCAACACTGTCAATCACACTGACATTGACAACTTTAGCCATCTCATTAGTCATCACTGTCAATCACACTGACATTGACAACTTTAGCCATCTGATTACTCATCACTGTCAATCACACCGATATTGACAACTTTAGCCATTGCCATCTGATTACTCATCACTGTCAATCACACTGATATTGACAACTTTAGCCATCTGATTACTCATCACTGTCAATCACACTGATATTGACAACTTTAGCCATCTCATTAGTCATCACTGTCAATCACACTGATATTTACAACTTTAGCCATTGCCATCTGATTACTCATCACTGTCAATTACACTGATATTGACAACTTTAGCCATCTGATTATTCAACACTGTCAATCACACTGATATTGACAACTTTAGCCATCTGATTACTCATCACTGTCAATCACACTGATATTGACAACTTTAGCCATCTGATTACTCATCACTGTCAATCACACTGATATTGACAACTTTAGCCATCTCATTAGTCATCACTGTCAATCACACTGATATTGACAACTTTAGCCATCTGATTACTCATCACTGTCAATCACACTGATATTGACAACTTTAGCCATCTGATTACTCATCACTGTCAATTACACTGATATTGACAACTTTAGCCATCTCATTAGTCATCACTGTCAATCACACTGACATTGACAACTTCAGCCATCTGATTACTCATCACTGTCAATTTCGCTGACATTGACAACTTTAGCCATCTCATTAGTCATCACTGTCAATTACACTGATATTGACAACTTTAGCCATCTCATTACTCATCACTGTCAATCACACTGATATTGACAACTTTAGCCATCTGATTAGTCAACACTGTCAATCACACCGATATTGATAACTTTAGGCATCTGATTACTTATCACTGTCAATCACACTGATATTGACAACTTTAGCCATCTCATTACTCATCACTGTCAATCACACCGATATTGACAACTTTAGCCATCTGATTACTCATCACTGTCAATTTCGCTGACATTGACAACTTTAGCCATCTGATTATTCAACACTGTCAATCACACTGACATTGACAACTTTAGCCATCTGATTACTCATCCCTGTCAATCACACTGACATTGACAACTTTAACCATCTGATTACTCATCACTGTCAATCACACTGACATTGACAACTTTAGCCATCTGATCACTCATCACTGTCAATCACACCGATATTGATAACTTTAGGCATCTGATTACTCATCACTGTCAATCACACTGATATTGACAACTTTAGTCATCTCATTACTCATCACTGTCAATCACACCGATATTGACAACTTTAGCCATCTGATTACTCATCACTGTCAATTTCGCTGACATTGACAACTTTAGCCATCTGATTATTCAACACTGTCAATCACACTGACATTGACAACTTTAGCCATCTCATTAGTCATCACTGTCAATCACACTGACATTGACAACTTTAGCCATCTGATTACTCATCACTGTCAATCACACCGATATTGACAACTTTAGCCATTGCCATCTCATTACTCATCACTGTCAATCACACTGACATTGACAACTTCAGCCATCTGATTACTCATCACTGTCAATCACACCGATATTGATAACTTTAGCCATCTGATTACTCATCACTGTCAATCACACTGATATTGACAACTTTAGCCATCTGATTACTCATCACTGTCAATCACACTGACATTGACAACTTTAGCCATCTGATTACTCATCACTGTCAATCACACCGATATTTACAACTTTAGCCATCTCATTAGTCAGCACTGTCAATCACACTGACTTTGACAACTTCAGCCATCTGATTACTCATCACTGTCAATCACACCGATATTGACAACTTTAGCCATCTGATTACTCATCACTGTCAATCACACTGATATTGACAACTTTAGCCATCTGATTACTCATCACTGTCAATCACACTGATATTGACAACTTTAGCCATCTGATTACTCAGCACTGTCAATCACACTGACTTTGACAACTTTAGCCATCTGATTACTCAACACTGTCAATCACACTGATATTGACAACTTTAGCCATCTGATTACTCATCACTGTCAATCACACTGATATTGACAACTTTAGCCATCTGATTACTCATCACTGTCAATCACACCGATATTTACAACTTTAGCCATCTCATTAGTCAGCACTGTCAATCACACTGACTTTGACAACTTCAGCCATCTGATTACTCATCACTGTCAATCACACTGATATTGACAACTTTAGCCATCTGATTACTCATCACTGTCAATCACACTGATATTGACAACTTTAGCCATCTGATTACTCATCACTGTCAATCACACTGATATTGACAACTTTAGCCATCTGATTACTCATCCCTGTCAATCACACTGATATTGACAACTTTAGCCATCTGATTACTCATCACTGTCAATCACACTGATATTGACAACTTTAGCCATCTCATTAGTCAGCACTGTCAATCACACTGACTTTGACAACTTCAGCCATCTGATTACTCATCACTGTCAATCACACCGATATTGACAACTTTAGCCATCTGATTACTCAGCACTGTCAATCACACTGATATTGACAACTTTAGCCATTGCCATCTGATTACTCATCACTGTCAATCACACTGATATTGACAACTTTAGCCATCTGATTACTTATCACTGTCAATCACACTGATATTGATAACTTTAGTCATCTCATTACTCATCACTGTCAATTACACTGATATTGACAACTTTAGCCATCTGATTACTCATCACTGTCAATCACACTGATATTGACAACTTTAGCCATCTGATTACTCATCACTGTCAATCACACTGATATTGACAACTTTAGCCATCTGATTACTCATCACTGTCAATCACACTGATATTGACAACTTTAGCCATCTGATTACTTATCACTGTCAATCACACTGATATTGATAACTTTAGTCATCTCATTACTCATCACTGTCAATTACACTGATATTGACAACTTTAGCCATCTGATTACTTATTACTGTCAATCACACTGATATTGACAACTTTAGCCATCTGATTACTCATCACTGTCAATCACACTGATATTGACAACTTTAGCCATCTGATTACTCATCACTGTCAATCACACTGATATTGATAACTTTAGGCATCTGATTACTCATCACTGTCAATTACACTGATATTGACAACTTTAGCCATCTCATTAGTCATCACTGTCAATCACACCGATATTGACAACTTTAGCCATCTGATTACTCATCACTGTCAATTTCGCTGACATTGACAACTTTAGCCATCTGATTATTCAACACTGTCAATCACACTGACATTGACAACTTTAGGCATCTGATTATTCAACACTGTCAATCACACTGACATTGACAACTTTAGGCATCTGATTATTCAACACTGTCAATCACACTGACATTGACAACTTTAGGCATCTGATTATTCAACACTGTCAATCACACTGACATTGACAACTTCAGCCATCTGATTACTCATCACTGTCAATCACACCGATATTGACAACTTTAGCCATCTGATTACTTATCACTGTCAATCACACTGATATTGATAACTTTAGTCATCTGATTACTCATCACTGTCATCACACTGATATTGACACTTTAGCCATCTGATTACTCATCACTGTCATCACACTGACTTTGACAACTTTAGGCATCTGATTATTCAACACTGTCAATCACACCGATATGATAACTTTAGCCATCTGATTACTCATCACTATCAATCACACTGATATTGACAACTTTAGCCATCTGATTACTCAACACTGTCAATTACACTGACTTTGACAACTTTAGCCATCTGATTACTCATCACTGTCAATCACACCGATATTGATAACTTTAGGCATCTGATTACTTATCACTGTCAATCACACTGATATTGACAACTTTAGCCATCTGATTACTCATCCCTGTCAATCACACTGATATTGACAACTTTAGCCATCTGATTACTCATCACTGTCAATCACACTGATATTGACAACTTTAGCCATCTGATTACTCATCACTGTCAATCACACTGACATTGACAACTTCAGCCATCTGATTACTCATCACTGTCAATCACACTGACATTGACAACTTCAGCCATCTGATTACTCATCCCTGTCAATCACACCGATATTGATAACTTTAGGCATCTGATTACTCATCACTGTCAATTACACTGATATTGACAACTTTAGCCATCTGATTACTTATCACTGTCAATCACACTGATATTGACAACTTTAGCCATCTGATTACTCATCACTGTCAATTACACTGATATTGATAACTTTAGCCATCTGATTACTCATCCCTGTCAATCACACTGATATTGACAACTTTAGCCATCTGATTACTCATCACTGTCAATTACACTGATATTGATAACTTTAGTCATCTCATTATTCAACACTGTCAATTACACTGATATTGACAACTTTAGCCATCTGATTACTCATCACTGTCAATTACACTGATATTGATAACTTTAGCCATCTGATTACTCATCACTGTCAATTACACTGATATTGACAACTTTAGCCATCTGATTACTCATCACTGTCAATCACACTGATATTGACAACTTTAGCCATCTGATTACTCATCACTGTCAATCACACTGATATTGACAACTTTGGCCATCTGATTACTCATCACTGTCAATCACACTGATATTGACAACTTTAGCCATCTGATTAGTCAACACTGTCAATCACACTGATATTGACAACTTTGGCCATCTGATTACTCATCACTGTCAATCACACTGATATTGACAACTTTAGCCATCTGATTACTCATCACTGTCAATCACACTGATATTGACAACTTTAGCCATCTCATTACTCATCACTGTCAATCACACCGATATTGACAACTTTAGCCATCTGATTACTCATCACTGTCAATTTCGCTGACATTGACAACTTTAGCCATCTGATTATTCAACACTGTCAATCACACTGACATTGACAACTTTAGCCATCTGATTACTCATCCCTGTCAATCACACTGACATTGACAACTTTAACCATCTGATTACTCATCACTGTCAATCACACTGACATTGACAACTTTAGCCATCTGATTACTCATCACTGTGAATCACACCGATATTGATAACTTTAGGCATCTGATTACTCATCACTGTCAATCACACTGATATTGACAACTTTAGTCATCTCATTACTCATCACTGTCAATCACACTGATATTGACAACTTTAGCCATCTCATTACTCATCACTGTCAATCACACTGATATTGACAACTTTAGCCATCTGATTAGTCAACACTGTCAATCACACCGATATTGATAACTTTAGGCATCTGATTACTTATCACTGTCAATTACACTGATATTGACAACTTTAGCCATCTCATTACTCATCACTGTCAATCACACCGATATTGACAACTTTAGCCATCTGATTACTCATCACTGTCAATTTCGCTGACATTGACAACTTTAGCCATCTGATTATTCATCACTGTCAATTACACTGATATTGACAACTTTAGCCATCTGATTAGTCATCACTGTCAATCACACTGATATTGACAACTTTAGTCATCTCATTACTCATCACTGTCAATCACACTGATATTGACAACTTTAGCCATCTCATTACTCATCACTGTCAATTACACTGATATTGACAACTTTAGCCATCTCATTACTCATCACTGTCAATCACACTGACATTGACAACTTTAACCATCTGATTACTCATCACTGTCAATCACACTGACATTGACAACTTTAGCCATCTGATTACTCATCACTGTCAATCACACTGATATTTACAACTTTAGTCATCTCATTACTCATCACTGTCAATCACACTGATATTGACAACTTTAGCCATCTCATTACTCATCACTGTCAATCACACTGATATTGACAACTTTAGCCATCTGATTAGTCAACACTGTCAATCACACCGATATTGATAACTTTAGGCATCTGATTACTTATCACTGTCAATTACACTGATATTGACAACTTTAGCCATCTCATTACTCATCACTGTCAATCACACGGATATTGACAACTTTAGCCATCTGATTACTCATCACTGTCAATCACACTGATATTGACAACTTTAGCCATCTGATTACTCATCACTGTCAATTACACTGATATTGACAACTTTAGCCATCTGATTACTCATCACTGTCAATTACACTGATATTGACAACTTTAGCCATCTCATTAGTCATCACTGTCAATCACACCGATATTGACAACTTTAGCCATCTGATTACTCATCACTGTCAATTTCGCTGACATTGACAACTTTAGCCATCTGATTATTCAACACTGTCAATCACACTGATATTGACAACTTTAGCCATCTGATTACTCAACACTGTCAATTACACTGACTTTGACAACTTTAGCCATCTGATTACTCATCACTGTCAATCACACCGATATTGATAACTTTAGGCATCTGATTACTTATCACTGTCAATCACACTGATATTTACAACTTTAGCCATCTGATTACTCATCACTGTCAATCACACTGATATTGACAACTTTAGTCATCTCATTACTCATCACTGTCAATCACACTGACATTGACAACTTTAGCCATCTGATTACTCATCACTGTCAATCACACTGATATTGACAACTTTAGCCATCTGATTACTCATCACTGTCAATCACACTGATATTGACAACTTTAGCCATCTCATTAGTCATCACTGTCAATCACACTGATATTGACAACTTTAGCCATCTGATTACTCATCACTGTCAATCACACTGATATTGACAACTTTAGCCATCTGATTACTCATCACTGTCAATTACACTGATATTGACAACTTTAGCCATCTCATTAGTCATCACTGTCAATCACACTGACATTGACAACTTCAGCCATCTGATTACTCATCACTGTCAATTTCGCTGACATTGACAACTTTAGCCATCTCATTAGTCATCACTGTCAATCACACTGATATTGACAACTTTAGCCATCTGATTACTCATCACTGTCAATCACACTGATATTGACAACTTTAGCCATCTGATTACTCATCACTGTCAATTACACTGATATTGACAACTTTAGCCATCTGATTACTCATCACTGTCAATTACACTGATATTGACAACTTTAGCCATCTGATTACTCATCACTGTCAATCACACTGATATTGACAACTTTAGCCATCTGATTACTCATCACTGTCAATCACACTGATATTGACAACTTTAGCCATCTGATTACTCATCACTGTCAATCACACTGATATTGACAACTTTAGCCATCTGATTACTCATCACTGTCAATCACACTGACATTGACAACTTTAGCCATCTGATTACTCATCACTGTCAATTACACTGACATTGACAACTTTAGCCATCTCATTAGTCATCACTGTCAATCACACTGATATTGACAACTTTAGCCATCTGATTACTCATCACTGTCAATCACACTGATATTGACAACTTTAGCCATCTGATTACTCATCACTGTCAATTACACTAATATTGACAACTTTAGCCATCTCATTAGTCATCACTGTCAATCACACCGATATTGACAACTTTAGCCATCTGATTACTCATCACTGTCAATTTCGCTGACATTGACAACTTTAGCCATCTGATTATTCAACACTGTCAATCACACTGACATTGACAACTTTAGGCATCTGATTATTCAACACTGTCAATCACACTGATATTGACAACTTTAGCCATCTGATTACTCAACACTGTCAATTACACTGACTTT
>NW_003136056.1:0-14232 GCF_000003605.2 Saccoglossus kowalevskii
CTTACATAGACTTGGCATGCCATGGGCTGAGATTACTTGCCTTACAGAGACTTGGCATACCATCGGCTGAGATTACTTGCCATACAGAGACTTGGCCTACCATGGGCTGAGATTACTTGCCATACAGAGACTTGGCATACCATGGACTGAGAATACTTGCCTTACAGAGACTTGGCATACCATGGGCTGAGATTACTTGCCTTACAGAGACTTGGCCTACCATGGGCTGAGATAACTTGCCTTACAGAGACTTGGCATACCATGGGATGAGATTACTTGCCTTACAGGGACTTGGCATACCATGGGCTGAGATTACTTGCCTTACAGAGACTTGGCCTACCATGGGCTGAGATTACTTGCCTTACAGAGACTTGGCATACCATGGGCTGAGATTACTTGCCTTACAGAGACTTGGCCTACCATGGGCTGAGATTACTTGCCTTACAGAGACTTGGCCTACCATGGGCTGAGATTACTTGCCTTACATAGACTTGGCATACCATGGGCTGAGATTACTTGCCTTACAGAGACTTGGCCTACCATGGGCTGAGATTACTTGCCTTACATAGACTTGGCATACCATGGGCTGAGATTACTTGCCTTACAGAGACTTGGCATACCATGGGCTGAGATTACTTGCCTTACAGAGACTTGGCATACCATGGGCTGAGATTACTTGCCTTACAGAGACTTGGCATACCATGGGCTGAGAATACTTGCCTTACATCGACTTGGCATACCATGGGCTGAGATTACTTGCCTTACATAGACTTGGCATACCATGGGCTGAGATTACTTGCCTTACATAGACTTGGCATACCATGGGCTGAGATTACTTGCCTTACATAGACTTGGCATACCATGGGCTGAGAATACTTGCCTTACATAGACTTGGCATACCATGGGCTGAGATTACTTGCCTTACAGAGACTTGGCATACCATGGGCTGAGATATCTTGCCTTACAGAGACTTGGCATACCATGGGCTGAGATTACTTGCCTTACATAGACTTGGCATACGATGGGCTGAGATTACTTGCCTTACAGAGACTTGGCATACCATGGGCTGAGATTACTTGCCTTACATAGACTTGGCATACCATGGGCTGAGATTACTTGCCTTACAGGGACTTGGCATACCATGGGCTGAGATTACTTGCCTTACATAGACTTGGCATACCATGGGCTGAGATTACTTGCCTTACATAGACTTGGAATACCATGGGATGAGATTACTTGCCTTACAGAGACTTGGCCTACCATGGGCTGAGATTACTTGCCTTACATAGACTTGGCATACCATCGGCTGAGAATACTTGCCTTACAGAAACTTGGCAAACCATGGGCTGAGATTACTTGCCTTATAGAGACTTGGCATACCATGGGCTGAGATTACTTGCCTTACAGAGACTTGGCCTACCATGGGCTGAGATTACTTGCCTTACAGAGACTTGGCCTACCATGGGCTGAGATTACTTGCCTTACATAGACTTGGCATACCATGGGCTGAGATTACTTGCCTTACAGAGACTTGGCCTACCATGGGCTGAGATTACTTGCCTTACAGAGACTTGGCATACCATGGGCTGAGATTACTTGCCTTACATAGACTTGGCATACGATGGGCTGAGATTACTTGCCTTACAGAGACTTGGCATACCATGGGCTGAGATTACTTGCCTTATATAGACTTGACCTACCATGGGCTGAGATTACTTGCCTTACAGAGACTTGGAATACCATGGGCTGAGATTACTTGCCTTACAGAGACTTGGCATACCATGGGCTGAGATTACTTGCCTTACATAGACTTGGCATACCATGGGCTGAGAATACTTGCCTTACAGAGACTTGGCATACCATGGGCTGAGATTACTTGCCTTACAGAGACTTGGCATACCATGGGATGATATTTCTTGCCTTACATAGACTTGGCATACCATGGGCTGAGATTACTTGCCTTACATAGACTTGGCATACCATGGGCTGAGAATACTTGCCTTACATAGACTTGGCATACCATGGGCTGAGATTACTCGCCTTACATAGACTTGGCATGCCATGGGCTGAGATTACTTGCCTTACAGAGACTTGGCATACCATCGGCTGAGATTACTTGCCATACAGAGACTTGGCCTACCATGGGCTGAGATTACTTGCCATACAGAGACTTGGCATACCATGGACTGAGATTACTTGCCTTACAGAGACTTGGCATACCATGGGCTGAGAATACTTGCCTTACAGAGACTTGGCATACCATGGGCTGAGATTACTTGCCTTACAGAGACTTGGCATACCATGGACTAAGATTACTTGCCTTACAGAGACTTGGCATACCATGGGCTGAGAATACTTGCCTTACAGAGACTTGGCATACCATGGGCTGAGAATACTTGCCTTACAGGGACTTGGCATACCATGGGCTGAGATTACTTGCCTTACAGAGACTTGGCATACCATGGGCTGAGATTACTTGCCTTACAGAGACTTGGCATACCATGGGCTGAGAATACTTGCCTTACAGAGACTTGGCATACCATGGGCTGAGATTACTTGCCTTACATAGACTTGGCATACCATGGGCTGAGATTACTTGCCTTACAGAGACTTGGCATACCATGGGCTGAGAATACTTGCCTTACAGAGACTTGGCATACCATGGGCTGAGATTACTTGCCTTACAGAGACTTGGCATACCATGGACTGAGATTTCTTGCCTTACAGAGACTTGGCATACCATGGGCTGAGAATACTTGCCTTACAGAGACTTGGCATACCATGGGCTGAGATTACTTGCCTTACAGAGACTTGGCATACCATGGGCTGAGATTACTTGCCATACAGAGACTTGGCATACCATGGGCTGAGATTACTTGCCTTACAAAGACTTGGCATACCATGGGCTCAGATTACTTGCCTTACAGAGACTTGGCCTACCATGGGCTCAGATTTCTTGCCTTACATATACTTGGCATACCATGGGCTAAGATTACTTGCCATACATAGACTTGGCATACCATGGGCTGAGAATACTTGCCTTACATATACTTGGCATACCATGGGCTGAGATTACTTGCCTTACAGAGACTTGGCATACCATGGGCTGAGATTACTTGCCTTACAGAGACTTGGCATACCATGGGCTGAGATTACTTGCCTTACAGAGACTTGGCATACCATGGGCTGAGATTACTTGCCTTACAGAGACTTGGCATACCATGGGCTGAGAATACTTGCCTTACATAGACTTGGCATACCATGGGCTGAGAATACTTGCCTTACATAGACTTGGCATACCATGGGCTGAGATTACTTGCCTTACATAGACTTGGCATACCATGGGCTGAGATTACTTGCCTTACATAGGCTTGGCATACCATGGGCTGAGAATACTTGCCTTACATAGACTTGGCATACCATGCGCTGAGATTACTTGCCTTACATAGACTTGGCATACCATGGGCTGAGATTACTTGCCTTACAGAGACTTGGCATACCATGGGCTGAGATTACTTGCCTTACAGAGACTTGGCATACCATGGGCTGAGATTACTTGCCTTACAGAGACTTGGCATACCATGGGCTGAGATTACTTGCCTTACAGAGACTTGGCATACCATGGGCTGAGAATACTCGCCTTACAGAGACTTGGCATACCATGGGCTGAGATTACTTGCCTTACAGAGACTTGGCATACCATGGGCTGAGATTACTTGCCTTACAGAGACTTGGCATACCATGGGCTGAGATTACTTGCCTTACATAGACTTGGCATACCATGGGCTGAGATTACTTGCCTTACAGAGACTTGGCATACCATGGGCTGAGATTACTTGCCTTACATAGACTTGGCATACCATGGGCTGAGATTACTTGCCTTACAGAGACTTGGCATACCATGGGCTGAGATTACTTGCCTTACAGGGACTTGGCATACCATGGGCTGAGATTACTTGCCATACATAGACTTGGCATACCATGGGCTGAGATTACTTGCCTTACAGAGACTTGGCATACCATGGGCTGAGATTACTTGCCTTACACAGACTTGGCATACCATGGGCTGAGAATACTTGCCTTACAGAGACTTGGCATACCATGGGCTGAGATTACTTGCCTTACATAGACTTGGCATACCATGGGCTGAGATTACTTGCCTTACAGAGACTTGGCATACCATGGGCTGAGATTACTTGCCTTACAGAGACTTGGCCTACCATGGGCTGAGATTACTTGCCTTACAGAGACTTGGCATACCATGGGCTGAGAATACTTGCCTTACAGAGACTTGGCATACCATGGGCTGAGATTACTTGCCTTACAGAGACTTGGCATACCATGGGCTGAGATTACTTGCCTTACAGAGACTTGGCATACCATGGGCTGAGATTACTTGCCTTACAGAGACTTGGCATACCATGGGCTGAGAATACTCGCCTTACAGAGACTTGGCATACCATGGGCTGAGATTACTTGCCTTACAGAGACTTGGCATACCATGGGCTGAGATTACTTGCCTTACAGAGACTTGGCATACCATGGGCTGAGATTACTTGCCTTACATAGACTTGGCATACCATGGGCTGAGATTACTTGCCTTACATAGACTTGGCATACCATGGGCTGAGATTACTTGCCTTACAGAGACTTGGCATACCATGGGCTGAGATTACTTGCCTTACATAGACTTGGCATACCATGGGCTGAGATTACTTGCCTTACAGAGACTTGGCATACCATGGGCTGAGATTACTTGCCTTACAGGGACTTGGCATACCATGGGCTGAGATTACTTGCCATACATAGACTTGGCATACCATGGGCTGAGATTACTTGCCTTACAGAGACTTGGCATACCATGGGCTGAGATTACTTGCCTTACATAGACTTGGCATACCATGGGCTGAGAATACTTGCCTTACAGAGACTTGGCATACCATGGGCTGAGATTACTTGCCTTACATAGACTTGGCATACCATGGGCTGAGATTACTTGCCTTACAGAGACTTGGCATACCATGGGCTGAGATTACTTGCCTTACAGAGACTTGGCCTACCATGGGCTGAGATTACTTGCCTTACAGAGACTTGGCATACCATGGGCTGAGAATACTTGCCTTACAGAGACTTGGCATACCATGGGCTGAGATTACTTGCCTTACAGAGACTTGGCATACCATGGGCTGAGATTACTTGCCTTACAGAGACTTGGCATACCATGGGCTGAGATTACTTGCCTTACAGAGACTTGGCATACCATGGGCTGAGATTACTTGCCTTACAGAGACTTGGCATACCATGGGCTGAGATTACTTGCCTTACAGAGACTTGGCATACCATGGGCTGAGATTACTTGCCTTACAGAGACTTGGCATACCATGGGCAGAGATTACTTGCCTTACAGAGACTTGGCATACCATGGGCTGAGATTACTTGCCTTACAGAGACTTGGCCTACCATGGGCTGAGATTACTTGCCTTACAGAGACTTGGCATACCATGGGCTGAGAATACTTGCCTTACAGAGACTTGGCATACCATGGGCTGAGATTACTTGCCTTACAGAGACTTGGCATACCATGGGCTGAGAATACTTGCCTTACAGAGACTTGGCATACCATGGGCTGAGAATACTTGCCTTACAGAGACTTGGCATACCATGGGCTGAGAATACTTGCCTTACAGAGACTTGGCATACCATGGGCTGAGATTACTTGCCTTACAGAGACTTGGCATACCATGGGCTGAGATTACTTGCCTTACAGAGACTTGGAATACCATGGGCTGAGATTACTTGCCTTACAGAGACTTGGCATACCATGGGCTGAGATTACTTGCCATACAGAGACTTGGCATACCATGGGCTGAGATTACTTGCCTTACAAAGACTTGGCATACCATGGGCTGAGATTACTTGCCTTACAGAGACTTGGCCTACCATGGGCTGAGATTTCTTGCCTTACATATACTTGGCATACCATGGGCTAAGATTACTTGCCATACATAGACTTGGCATACCATGGGCTGAGAATACTTGCCTTACATATACTTGGCATACCATGGGCTGAGATTACTTGCCTTACAGAGACTTGGCATACCATGGGCTGAGATTACTTGCCTTACAGAGACTTGGCATACCATGGGCTGAGATTACTTGCCTTACAGAGACTTGGCATACCATGGGCTGAGATTACTTGCCTTACAGAGACTTGGCATACCATGGGCTGAGAATACTTGCCTTACATAGACTTGGCATACCATGGGCTGAGAATACTTGCCTTACATAGACTTGGCATACCATGGGCTGAGATTACTTGCCTTACATAGACTTGGCATACCATGGGCTGAGATTACTTGCCTTACATAGGCTTGGCATACCATGGGCTGAGAATACTTGCCTTACATAGACTTGGCATACCATGGGCTGAGATTACTTGCCTTACATAGACTTGGCATACCATGGGCTGAGATTACTTGCCTTACAGAGACTTGGCATACCATGGGCTGAGATTACTTGCCTTACAGAGACTTGGCATACCATGGGCTGAGATTACTTGCCTTACATAGACTTGGCATACCATGGGCTGAGATTACTTGCCTTACAGAGACTTGGCATACCATGGGCTGAGATTACTTGCCTTACATAGACTTGGCATACCATGGGCTGAGATTACTTGCCTTACATAGACTTGGCATACCATGGGCTGAGATTACTTGCCTTACAGAGACTTGGCATACCATGGGCTGAGATTACTTGCCTTACAGAGACTTGGCATACCATGGGCTGAGATTACTTGCCTTACAGGGACTTGGCATACCATGGGCTGAGATTACTTGCCTTACATAGACTTGGCATACCATGGGCTGAGATTACTTGCCTTACAGAGACTTGGCATACCATGGGCTGAGATTACTTGCCTTACAGAGACTTGGCATACCATGGGCTGAGATTACTTGCCTTACAGGGACTTGACATACCATGGGCTGAGATTACTTGCCTTACAGAGACTTGGCATACCATGGGCTGAGATTACTTGCCTTACAGAGACTTGGCATACCAGGGGCTGAGATTTCTTGCCTTACAGAGACTTGGCATACCATGGGCTGAGATTACTTGCCTTACAGAGACTTGGCATACCATGGGCTGAGATTACTTGCCTTACATATACTTGGCATACCATGGGCTGAGATTACTTGCCTTACATAGACTTGGCATACCATGGGCTGAGATTACTTGCCTTACATAGACTTGGCATACCATGGGCTGAGATTACTTGCCTTACAGAGACTTGGCATACCATGGGCTGAGATTACTTGCCTTACATATACTTGGCATACCATGGGCTGAGATTACTTGCCTTACATAGACTTGGCATACCATGGGCTGAGATTACTTGCCTTACATAGGCTTGGCATACCATGGGCTGAGAATACTTGCCTTACATAGACTTGGCATACCATGGGCTGAGATTACTTGCCTTACATAGACTTGGCATACCATGGGCTGAGATTACTTGCCTTACAGAGACTTGGCATACCATGGGCTGAGATTACTTGCCTTACAGAGACTTGGCATACCATGGGCTGAGATTACTTGCCTTACATAGACTTGGCATACCATGGGCTGAGATTACTTGCCTTACAGAGACTTGGCATACCATGGGCTGAGATTACTTGCCTTACATAGACTTGGCATACCATGGGCTGAGATTACTTGCCTTACATAGACTTGGCATACCATGGGCTGAGATTACTTGCCTTACAGAGACTTGGCATACCATGGGCTGAGATTACTTGCCTTACAGAGACTTGGCATACCATGGGCTGAGATTACTTGCCTTACAGGGACTTGGCATACCATGGGCTGAGATTACTTGCCTTACATAGACTTGGCATACCATGGGCTGAGATTACTTGCCTTACAGAGACTTGGCATACCATGGGCTGAGATTACTTGCCTTACAGAGACTTGGCATACCATGGGCTGAGATTACTTGCCTTACAGGGACTTGACATACCATGGGCTGAGATTACTTGCCTTACAGAGACTTGGCATACCATGGGCTGAGATTACTTGCCTTACAGAGACTTGGCATACCAGGGGCTGAGATTTCTTGCCTTACAGAGACTTGGCATACCATGGGCTGAGATTACTTGCCTTACAGAGACTTGGCATACCATGGGCTGAGATTACTTGCCTTACATATACTTGGCATACCATGGGCTGAGATTACTTGCCTTACATAGACTTGGCATACCATGGGCTGAGATTACTTGCCTTACATAGACTTGGCATACCATGGGCTGAGATTACTTGCCTTACATAGACTTGGCATACCATGGGCTGAGATTACTTGCCTTACAGAGACTTGGCATACCATGGGCTGAGATTACTTGCCTTACAGAGACTTGGCATACCATGGGATGATATTTCTTGCCTTACAAAGACTTGGCCTACCATGGGCTGAGATTTCTTGCCTTACAAAGACTTGGCATTCCATGGGCTGAGATTTCTTGCCTTACAGAGACTTGGCATACCATGGGCTGAGATTACTTGCCTTACAGAGACTTGGCATACCATGGGCTGAGATTACTTGCCTTACATAGACTTGGCCTACCATGGGCTGAGAATACTTGCCTTACATATACTTGGCATACCATGGGCTGAGATTACTTGCCTTACAGAGACTTGGCATACCATGGGCTGAGAATACTTGCCTTACATATACTTGGCATACCATGGGCTGAGATTACTTGCCTTACAGAGACTTGGCATACCATGGGCTGAGATAACTTGCCATACAGAGACTTGGCATACCATCGGCTGAGATTACTTGCCTTACATAGACTTGGCATACCATGGGCTGAGATTACTTGCCTTACAGAGACTTGGCATACCATGGGCTGAGATATCTTGCCTTACAGAGACTTGGCATACCATGGGCTGAGATTACTTGCCTTACATAGACTTGGCATACGATGGGCTGAGATTACTTGCCTTACAGAGACTTGGCATACCATGGGCTGAGATTACTTGCCTTACATAGACTTGGCATACCATGGGCTGAGATTACTTGCCTTACAGGGACTTGGCATACCATGGGCTGAGATTACTTGCCTTACATAGACTTGGCATACCATGGGCTGAGATTACTTGCCTTACATAGACTTGGAATACCATGGGATGAGATTACTTGCCTTACAGAGACTTGGCCTACCATGGGCTGAGATTACTTGCCTTACATAGACTTGGCATACCATCGGCTGAGAATACTTGCCTTACAGAAACTTGGCAAACCATGGGCTGAGATTACTTGCCTTACAGAGACTTGGCCTACCATGGGCTGAGATTACTTGCCTTACAGAGACTTGGCATACCATGGGCTGAGATTACTTGCCTTACAGAGACTTGGCATACCATGGACTAAGATTACTTGCCTTACAGAGACTTGGCATACCATGGGCTGAGAATACTTGCCTTACAGAGACTTGGCATACCATGGGCTGAGAATACTTGCCTTACAGGGACTTGGCATACCATGGGCTGAGATTACTTGCCTTACAGAGACTTGGCATACCATGGGCTGAGATTACTTGCCTTACAGAGACTTGGCATACCATGGGCTGAGAATACTTGCCTTACAGAGACTTGGCATACCATGGGCTGAGATTACTTGCCTTACATAGACTTGGCATACCATGGGCTGAGATTACTTGCCTTACAGAGACTTGGCATACCATGGGCTGAGAATACTTGCCTTACAGAGACTTGGCATACCATGGGCTGAGATTACTTGCCTTACAGAGACTTGGCATACCATGGACTGAGATTTCTTGCCTTACAGAGACTTGGCATACCATGGGCTGAGAATACTTGCCTTACAGAGACTTGGCATACCATGGGCTGAGATTACTTGCCTTACAGAGACTTGGCATACCATGGGATGAGATTACTTGCCTTACAGAGACTTGGCATACCATGGGCTGAGATTACTTGCCTTACAGGGACTTGGCATACCATGGGCTGAGATTACTTGCCTTACAGAGACTTGGCCTACCATGGGCTGAGATTACTTGCCTTACAGAGACTTGGCATACCATGGGCTGAGATTACTTGCCTTACAGAGACTTGGCCTACCATGGGCTGAGATTACTTGCCTTACATAGACTTGGCATACCATGGGCTGAGATTACTTGCCTTACAGAGACTTGGCCTACCATGGGCTGAGATTACTTGCCTTACAGAGACTTGGCATACCATGGGCTGAGATTACTTGCCTTATAGAGACTTGGCATACCATGGGCTGAGATTACTTGCCTTACAGAGACTTGGCCTACCATGGGCTGAGATTACTTGCCTTACAGAGACTTGGCCTACCATGGGCTGAGATTACTTGCCTTACATAGACTTGGCATACCATGGGCTGAGATTACTTGCCTTACAGAGACTTGGCCTACCATGGGCTGAGATTACTTGCCTTACAGAGACTTGACCTACCATGGGCTGAGATTACTTGCCTTACAGAGACTTGGAATACCATGGGCTGAGATTACTTGCCTTACAGAGACTTGGCATACCATGGGCTGAGATTACTTGCCTTACAGAGACTTGGCATACCATGGGCTGAGAATACTTGCCTTACATCGACTTGGCATACCATGGGCTGAGATTACTTGCCTTACATAGACTTGGCATACCATGGGCTGAGATTACTTGCCTTACATAGACTTGGCATACCATGGGCTGAGATTACTTGCCTTACATAGACTTGGCATACCATGGGCTGAGAATACTTGCCTTACATAGACTTGGCATACCATGGGCTGAGATTACTCGCCTTACATAGACTTGGCATGCCATGGGCTGAGATTACTTGCCTTACAGAGACTTGGCATACCATCGGCTGAGATTACTTGCCATACAGAGACTTGGCCTACCATGGGCTGAGATTACTTGCCATACAGAGACTTGGCATACCATGGACTGAGAATACTTGCCTTACAGAGACTTGGCATACCATGGGCTGAGATTACTTGCCTTACAGAGACTTGGCCTACCATGGGCTGAGATAACTTGCCTTACAGAGACTTGGCATACCATGGGATGAGATTACTTGCCTTACAGGGACTTGGCATACCATGGGCTGAGATTACTTGCCTTACAGAGACTTGGCCTACCATGGGCTGAGATTACTTGCCTTACAGAGACTTGGCATACCATGGGCTGAGATTACTTGCCTTACAGAGACTTGGCCTACCATGGGCTGAGATTACTTGCCTTACAGAGACTTGGCCTACCATGGGCTGAGATTACTTGCCTTACATAGACTTGGCATACCATGGGCTGAGATTACTTGCCTTACAGAGACTTGGCCTACCATGGGCTGAGATTACTTGCCTTACATAGACTTGGCATACCATGGGCTGAGATTACTTGCCTTACAGAGACTTGGCATACCATGGGATGAGATTACTTGCCTTACAGAGACTTGGCATACCATGGGCTGAGATTACTTGCCTTACAGGGACTTGGCATACCATGGGCTGAGATTACTTGCCTTACAGAGACTTGGCCTACCATGGGCTGAGATTACTTGCCTTTCAGAGACTTGGCATACCATGGGCTGAGATTACTTGCCTTACAGAGACTTGGCCTACCATGGGCTGAGATTACTTTGCTTTACAGAAACTTGGCATACCATGGGCTGAGATTACTTGCCTTACATAGACTTGGCATACCATGGGCTGAGATTACTTGCCTTACATAGACTTGGCATACGATGGGCTGAGATTACTTGCCTTACAGAGACTTGGCATACCATGGGCTGAGTTTACTTGCCTTATATAGACTTGACCTACCATAGGCTGAGATTACTTGCCTTACAGAGACTTGGAATACCATGGGCTGAGATTACTTGCCTTACAGAGACTTGGCATACCATGGGCTGAGATTACTTGCCTTACAGAGACTTGGCATACCATGGGCTGAGAATACTTGCCTTACATCGACTTGGCATACCATGGGCTGAGATTACTTGCCTTACATAGACTTGGCATACCATGGGCTGAGATTACTTGCCTTACATAGACTTGGCATACCATGGGCTGAGATTACTTGCCTTACATAGACTTGGCATACCATGGGCTGAGAATACTTGCCTTACATAGACTTGGCATACCATGGGCTGAGATTACTTGCCTTACAGAGACTTGGCATACCATGGGCTGAGATATCTTGCCTTACAGAGACTTGGCATACCATGGGCTGAGATTACTTGCCTTACATAGACTTGGCATACGATGGGCTGAGATTACTTGCCTTACAGAGACTTGGCATACCATGGGCTGAGATTACTTGCCTTACATAGACTTGGCATACCATGGGCTGAGATTACTTGCCTTACAGAGACTTGGCATACCATGGGCTGAGATTACTTGCCTTACATAGACTTGGCATACCATGGGCTGAGATTACTTGCCTTACATAGACTTGGCATACCATGGGCTGAGATTACTTGCCTTAAGGGACTTGGCATACCATGGGCTGAGATTACTTGCCTTACATAGACTTGGCATACCATGGGCTGAGATTACTTGCCTTACAGAGACTTGGCATACCATGGGCTGAGATTACTTGCCTTACAGAGACTTGGCATACCATGGGCTGAGATTACTTGCCTTACAGGGACTTGGCATACCATGGGCTGAGATTACTTGCCTTACAGAGACTTGGCATACCATGGGCTGAGATTACTTGCCTTACAGAGACTTGGCATACCAGGGGCTGAGATTACTTGCCTTACAGAGACTTGGCATACCATGGGCTGAGATTACTTGCCTTACAGAGACTTGGCATACCATGGGCTGAGATTACTTGCCTTACATATACTTGGCATACCATGGGCTGAGATTACTTGCCTTACATAGACTTGGCATACCATGGGCTGAGATTACTTGCCTTACATAGACTTGGCATACCATGGGCTGAGATTACTTGCCTTACATAGACTTGGCATACCATGGGCTGAGATTACTTGCCTTACTGAGACTTGGCATACCATGGGCTGAGATTACTTGCCTTACAGAGACTTGGCATACCATGGGCTGAGATTACTTGCCTTACAGAGACTTGGCCTACCATGGGCTGAGATTACTTGCCTTACAGAGACTTGGCATACCATGGGCTGAGATTACTTGCCTTACAGAGACTTGGCCTACCATGGGCTGAGATTACTTGCCTTACAGAGACTTGGCCTACCATGGGCTGAGATTACTTGCCTTACATAGACTTGGCATACCATGGGCTGAGATTACTTGCCTTACAGAGACTTGGCCTACCATGGGCTGAGATTACTTGCCTTACATAGACTTGGCATACCATGGGCTGAGATTACTTGCCTTACAGAGACTTGGCATACCATGGGATGAGATTACTTGCCTTACAGAGACTTGGCATACCATGGGCTGAGATTACTTGCCTTACAGGGACTTGGCATACCATGGGCTGAGATTACTTGCCTTACAGAGACTTGGCCTACCATGGGCTGAGATTACTTGCCTTTCAGAGACTTGGCATACCATGGGCTGAGATTACTTGCCTTACAGAGACTTGGCCTACCATGGGCTGAGATTACTTGCCTTACATAGACTTGGCATACCATGGGCTGAGATTACTTGCCTTACAGAGACTTGGCCTACCATGGGCTGAGATTACTTGCCTTACAGAGACTTGGCATACCATGGGCTGAGATTACTTGCCTTATAGAGACTTGGCATACCATGGGCTGAGATTACTTGCCTTACAGAGACTTGGCCTACCATGGGCTGAGATTACTTGCCTTACAGAGACTTGGCCTACCATGGGCTGAGATTACTTGCCTTACATAGTCTTGGCATACCATGGGCTGAGATTACTTGCCTTACAGAGACTTGGCCTACCATGGGCTGAGATTACTTGCCTTACAGAGACTTGGCATACCATGGGCTGAGATTACTTGCCTTACAGAAACTTGGCATACCATGGGCTGAGATTACTTGCCTTACAGAAACTTGGCATACCATGGGCTGAGAATACTTGCCTTACAGAGACTTGGCCTACCATGGGCTAAGATTACTTGCCATACAGAGACTTGGCATACCATGGGCTTAAATTACTTGCCATACAGAGACTTGGCATACCATAGGCTGAGATTACTTGCCTTACATAGACTTGGCATACCATTGATGAACT
>NW_003136064.1:0-10093 GCF_000003605.2 Saccoglossus kowalevskii
GCCTCCCCATTGAGTCAGTGACACACTCACCCAGTGTACATTGGCTTTTGACTCTCCAATGAGTCTGTGGTACATTCACCAGGGTACAGTGGCTTTGGCCTCCCCATTGAGTCAGTGGCACACTCACCCAGTGTACAATGGCTTTAGCCTCCCCATTGAGTCAGTGGCACACTCACCCAGTGTACAATGGCTTTGGCCTCCCCATTGAGTCTGTGACACACTCACCCAGTGTACAGTGGCTTTGGCCTCCCCATTGAGTCTGTGACACACTCACCCAGTGTACAGTGGCTTTGGCCTCCCCATTGAGTCTGTGACACACTCACCCAGTGTACAGTGGCTTTGGCCTCCCCATTGAGTCAGTGACACACTCACCCAGGGTACAGTGGCTTTGGCCTCCCCATTGAGTCTGTGACACACTCACCCAGTGTACAGTGGCTTTGGCCTCCCTATTGAGTCAGTGGCACACTCAACCAGGGTACAGTGCCTTTGGCCTCCCCATTGAATTTGTGGCACACTCACCCAGTGTACATTGGCTTTTGACTCCCCAATGAGTCTGTGGTACATTCACCAGGGTACAGTGGCTTTGGCCTCCCCATTGAGTCTGTGGCACACTCACCCAGTGTACAGTGGCTTTGGCCTCCCCATTGAGTCAGTGGCACACTCACCCAGTGTACAATGGCTTTAGCCTCCCCATTGAGTCAGTGGCACACTCACCCAGTGTACAATGGCTTTGGCCTCCCCATTGAGTCTGTGACACACTCACCCAGTGTACAGTGGCTTTGGCCTCCCCATTGAGTCTGTGACACACTCACCCAGTGTACAGTAGCTTTGGCCTCCCCATTGAGTCTGTGACACACTCACCCAGTGTACAGTGGCTTTGGCCTCCCCATTGAGTCAGTGACACACTCACCCAGGGTACAGTGGCTTTGGCCTCCCCATTGAGTCTGTGACACACTCACCCAGTGTACAGTGGCTTTGGCCTCCCCATTGAGTCTGTGACACACTCACCCAGTGTACAGTGGCTTTGGCCTCCCCATTGAGTCTGTGACACACTCACCCAGTGTACAGTGGCTTTGGCCTCCCCATTGAGTCTGTGACACACTCACCCAGTGTACAGTGGCTTTGGCCTCCCTATTGAGTCAGTGACACACTCACCCAGGGTACAGTGGCTTTGGCCTCCCCATTGAGTCTGTAGTACACTCACCCAGGGTACAGTGGCTTTGGCCTCCCCATTGAGTCTGTAGTACACTCACCCAGGGTACAGTGGCTTTGGCCTCCCCATTGAGTCTGTGACACACTTACCCAGTGTACAGTGGCTTTGGCCTCCCCATTGAGTCTGTGACACACTCACCCAGTGTACAGTGGCTTTGGCCTCCCTATTGAGTCAGTGACACACTCACCCAGGGTACAGTGGCTTTGGCCTCCCCATTGAGTCTGTGACACACTCACCCAGGGTACAGTGGCTTTGGCTTCCCCATTGAGTCTGTGACACACTCACCCAGTGTACAGTGGCTTTGGCCTCCCCATTGAGACCGTAGTACACTCACCCAGGGTACAGTGGCTTTGGCCTCCCCATTGAGTCTGTGACACACTCACCCAGGGTACAGTGGCTTTGGCCTCCCCATTGAGTCAGTGACACACTCACCCAGTGTACATTGGCTTTTGACTCTCCAATGAGTCTGTGGTACATTCACCAGGGTACAGTGGCTTTGGCCTCCCCATTGAGTCTGTGGCACACTCACCCAGTGTACAGTGGCTTTGGCCTCCCCATTGAGTCAGTGGCACACTCACCCAGTGTACAATGGCTTTAGCCTCCCCATTGAGTCAGTGGCACACTCACCCAGTGTACAATGGCTTTGGCCTCCCCATTGAGTCTGTGACACACTCACCCAGTGTACAGTGGCTTTGGCCTCCCCATTGAGTCTGTGACACACTCACCCAGTGTACAGTGGCTTTGGCCTCCCCATTGAGTCTGTGACACACTCACCCAGTGTACAGTGGCTTTGGCCTCCCCATTGAGTCAGTGACACACTCACCCAGGGTACAGTGGCTTTGGCCTCCCCATTGAGTCTGTGACACACTCACCCAGTGTACAGTGGCTTTGGCCTCCCTATTGAGTCAGTGGCACACTCAACCAGGGTACAGTGCCTTTGGCCTCCCCATTGAATTTGTGGC
Organism: Saccoglossus kowalevskii; assembly: GCF_000003605.2. NCBI lineage: Eukaryota > Metazoa > Hemichordata > Enteropneusta > Harrimaniidae > Saccoglossus > Saccoglossus kowalevskii. The sequence goes on from NW_003136064.1 coordinate 2,176, forward strand.
ACACTCACCCAGTGTACATTGGCTTTTGACTCCCCAATGAGTCTGTGGTACATTCACCAGGGTACAGTGGCTTTGGCCTCCCCATTGAGTCTGTGGCACACTCACCCAGTGTACAGTGGCTTTGGCCTCCCCATTGAGTCAGTGGCACACTCACCCAGTGTACAATGGCTTTAGCCTCCCCATTGAGTCAGTGGCACACTCACCCAGTGTACAATGGCTTTGGCCTCCCCATTGAGTCTGTGACACACTCACCCAGTGTACAGTGGCTTTGGCCTCCCCATTGAGTCTGTGACACACTCACCCAGTGTACAGTAGCTTTGGCCTCCCCATTGAGTCTGTGACACACTCACCCAGTGTACAGTGGCTTTGGCCTCCCCATTGAGTCAGTGACACACTCACCCAGGGTACAGTGGCTTTGGCCTCCCCATTGAGTCTGTGACACACTCACCCAGTGTACAGTGGCTTTGGCCTCCCCATTGAGTCTGTAGTACACTCACCCAGGGTACAGTGGCTTTGGCCTCCCCATTGAGTCTGTGACACACTTACCCAGTGTACAGTGGCTTTGGCCTCCCCATTGAGTCTGTGACACACTCACCCAGTGTACAGTGGCTTTGGCCTCCCTATTGAGTCAGTGACACACTCACCCAGGGTACAGTGGCTTTGGCCTCCCCATTGAGTCTGTGACACACTCACCCAGGGTACAGTGGCTTTGGCTTCCCCATTGAGTCTGTGACACACTCACCCAGTGTACAGTGGCTTTGGCCTCCCCATTGAGACCGTAGTACACTCACCCAGGGTACAGTGGCTTTGGCCTCCCCATTGAGTCTGTGACACACTCACCCAGGGTACAGTGGCTTTGGCCTCCCCATTGAGTCAGTGACACACTCACCCAGTGTACAGTGGCTTTGGCCTCCCCATTGAGACCGTAGTACACTCACCCAGGGTACAGTGGCTTTGGCCTCCCCATTGAGTCTGTGACACACTCACCCAGGGTACAGTGGCTTTGGCCTCCCCATTGAGTCAGTGACACACTCACCCAGTGTACATTGGCTTTTGACTCTCCAATGAGTCTGTGGTACATTCACCAGGGTACAGTGGCTTTGGCCTCCCCATTGAGTCAGTGGCACACTCACCCAGTGTACAATGGCTTTAGCCTCCCCATTGAGTCAGTGGCACACTCACCCAGTGTACAATGGCTTTGGCCTCCCCATTGAGTCTGTGACACACTCACCCAGTGTACAGTGGCTTTGGCCTCCCCATTGAGTCTGTGACACACTCACCCAGTGTACAGTGGCTTTGGCCTCCCCATTGAGTCTGTGACACACTCACCCAGTGTACAGTGGCTTTGGCCTCCCCATTGAGTCAGTGACACACTCTTCCCAGGGTACAGTGGCTTTGGCCTCCCCATTGAGTCTGTGACACACTCACCCAGGGTACAGTGGCTTTGGCCTCCCCATTGAGTCAGTGACACACTCACCCAGTGTACATTGGCTTTTGACTCCCCAATGAGTCTGTGGTACATTCACCAGGGTACAGTGGCTTTGGCCTCCCCATTGAGTCTGTGGCACACTCACCCAGGGTACAGTGGCTTTGGCCTCCCCATTGAGTCAGTGGCACACTCACCCAGTGTACAATGGCTTTTGACTCTCCAATGAGTCTGTGGTACATTCACCCAGGGTACAGTGGCTTTGGCCTCCCCATTGAGTCTGTGGCACACTCACCCAGTGTACAGTGGCTTTGGCCTCCCCATTGAGTCAGTGGCACACTCACCCAGTGTACAATGGCTTTAGCCTCCCCATTGAGTCAGTGGCACACTCACCCAGTGTACAATGGCTTTGGCCTCCCCATTGAGTCTGTGACACACTCACCCAGTGTACAGTGGCTTTGGCCTCCCCATTGAGTCTGTGACACACTCACCCAGTGTACAGTGGCTTTGGCCTCCCCATTGAGTCTGTGACACACTCACCCAGTGTACAGTGGCTTTGGCCTCCCCATTGAGTCAGTGACACACTCACCCAGGGTACAGTGGCTTTGGCCTCCCCATTGAGTCTGTGACACACTCACCCAGTGTACAGTGGCTTTGGCCTCCCCATTGAGTCTGTGACACACTCACCCAGTGTACAGTGGCTTTGGCCTCCCCATTGAGTCTGTGACACACTCACCCAGTGTACAGTGGCTTTGGCCTCCCCATTGAGTCTGTGACACACTCACCCAGGGAACAGGGCTTTGGCTCCCCCCATTGATTCTGAGACACACTCACCCAGGGAACAGGGGTTTGGCCTCCCCATTGAGTCAGTGGCACACTCACCCAGTGTACAATGGCTTTAGCCTCCCCATTGAGTCAGTGGCACACTCACCCAGTGTACAATGGCTTTGGCCTCCCCATTGAGTCTGTGACACACTCACCCAGTGTACAGTGGCTTTGGCCTCCCCATTGAGTCTGTGACACACTCACCCAGTGTACAGTGGCTTTGGCCTCCCCATTGAGTCTGTGACACACTCACCCAGTGTACAGTGGCTTTGGCCTCCCCATTGAGTCTGTGACACACTCACCCAGGGTACAGTGGCTTTGGCCTCCCTATTGAGTATGTGGCACACTCAACCAGTGTACAGTGGCTTTGGCCTCCCCATTGAGTCTGTGACACACTCACCCAGGGTACAGTGGCTTTGGCCTCCCCATTGAGTCTGTGACACACTCACCCAGGGTACAGTGGCTTTGGCCTCCCCATTGAGTCTGTGATACACTCACCCAGGGTACAGTGGCTTTGGCCTCCCCATTGAGTCAGTGACACACTTACCCAGTGTACAGTGGCTTTGGCCTCCCCATTGAGTCTGTAGTACACTCACCCAGTGTACAATGGCTTTGGCCTCCCCATTGAGTCTGTGACACACTCAACCAGTGTACAGTGGCTTTGGCCTCCCCATTGAGTCTGTGACACACTCACCCAGTGTACAGTGGCTTTGGCCTCCCCATTGAGTCTGTGACACACTCACCCAGTGTACAGTGGCTTTGGCCTCCCCATTGAGTCTGTGACACACTCACCCAGTGTACAGTGGCTTTGGCCTCCCCATTGAGTCAGTGACACACTCACCCAGTGTACAGTGGCTTTGGCCTCCCCATTGAGTCTGTGACACACTCACCCAGTGTACAGTGGCTTTGGCCTCCCCATTGAGTCAGTGACACACTCACCCAGGGTACAGTGGCTTTGGCCTCCCCATTGAGTCTGTGACACACTCACCCAGTGTACAGTGGCTTTGGCCTCCCCATTGAGTCTGTAGTACACTCACCCAGGGTACAGTGGCTTTGGCCTCCCCATTGAGTCTGTGACACACTCACCCAGGGTACAGTGGCTTTGGCCTCCCCATTGAGTCTGTGACACACTCACCCAGGGTACAGTGGCTTTGGCCTCCCCATTGAGTCTGTGGCACACTCAACCAGTGTACAGTGGCTTTGGCCTCCCCATTGAGTCTGTGACACACTCACCCAGGGTACAGTGGCTTTGGCCTCCCCATTGAGTCTGTGACACACTCACCCAGGGTACAGTGGCTTTGGCCTCCCCATTGAGTCTGTGACACACTCACCCAGGGTACAGTGGCTTTGGCCTCCCCATTGAGTCAGTGACACACTCACCCAGTGTACAGTGGCTTTGGCCTCCCCATTGAGTCTGTAGTACACTCACCCAGGGTATAGTGGCTTTGGCCTCCCCATTGAGTCTGTAGTACACTCACCCAGGGTACAATGGCTTTGGCCTCCCCATTGAGTCTGTAGTACACTCACCCAGTGTACAGTGGCTTTGGGCCTCCCCATTGAGTCTGTAGTACACTCACCCAGGGTACAGTGGCTTTGGCCTCCCCATTGAGTCTGTGACACACTTACCCAGTGTACAGTGGCTTTGGCCTCCCCATTGAGTCTGTGACACACTCACCCAGTGTACAGTGGCTTTGGCCTCCCTATTGAGTCAGTGACACACTCACCCAGGGTACAGTGGCTTTGGCCTCCCCATGGAGTCTGTGACACATTCACCCAGGGTACAGTGGCTTTGGCTTCCCCATTGAGTCTGTGACACATTCACCCAGTGTACAGTGGCTTTGGCCTCCCCATTGAGACCGTAGTACATTCACCCAGGGTACAGTGGCTTTGGCTTCCCCATGGAGTCTGTGACACATTCACCCAGGGTACAGTGGCTTTGGCTTCCCCATGGAGTCAGTGACACATTCACCCAGTGTACATTGGTTTTTGATTCCCCAATGAGTCTGTGGTACATTCACCAGGGTACAGTGGCTTTGGCCTCCCCATTGAGTCTGTGGCACACTCACCCAGTGTACAGTGGCTTTGGCCTCCCCATTGAGTCAGTGGCACACTCACCCAGTGTACAATGGCTTTAGCCTCCCCATTGAGTCGGTGGCACACTCACCCAGTGTACAATGGCTTTGGCCTCCCCATTGAGTCTGTGACACACTCACCCAGTGTACAGTGGCTTTGGCCTCCCCATTGAGTCTGTGACACACTCACCCAGTGTACAGTGGCTTTGGCCTCCCCATTGAGTCTGTGACACACTCACCCAGTGTACAGTGGCTTTGGCCTCCCCATTGAGAAAGTGACACACTCACCCAGGGTACAGTGGCTTTGGCCTCCCCACTGAGTCTGTGACACACTCACCCAGTGTACAGTGGCTTTGGCCTCCCTATTGAGTCAGTGGCACACTCAACCAGGGTACAGTGCCTTTGGCCTCCCCATTGAATTTGTGGCACACTCACCCAGTGTACATTGGCTTTTGACTCCCCAATGAGTCTGTGGTACATTCACCAGGGTACAGTGGCTTTGGCCTCCCCATTGAGTCTGTGGCACACTCACCCAGTGTACAGTGGCTTTGGCCTCCCCATTGAGTCAGTGGCACACTCACCCAGTGTACAATGGCTTTAGCCTCCCCATTGAGTCAGTGGCACACTCACCCAGTGTACAATGGCTTTGGCCTCCCCATTGAGTCTGTGACACACTCACCCAGTGTACAGTAGCTTTGGCCTCCCCATTGAGTCTGTGACACACTCACCCAGTGTACAGTGGCTTTGGCCTCCCCATTGAGTCAGTGACACACTCACCCAGGGTACAGTGGCTTTGGCCTCCCCATTGAGTCTGTGACACACTCACCCAGTGTACAGTGGCTTTGGCCTCCCCATTGAGTCTGTGACACACTCACCCAGTGTACAGTGGCTTTGGCCTCCCCATTGAGTCTGTGACACACTCACCCAGTGTACAGTGGCTTTGGCCTCCCCATTGAGTCTGTGACACATTCACCCAGTGTACAGTGGCTTTGGCCTCCCTATTGAGTCATTGACACACTCACCCAGGGTACAGTGGCTTTGGCCTCCCCATTGAGTCTGTAGTACACTCACCCAGGGTACAGTGGCTTTGGCCTCCCCATTGAGTCTGTAGTACACTCACCCAGGGTACAGTGGCTTTGGCCTCCCCATTGAGTCTGTGACACACTTACCCAGTGTACAGTGGCTTTGGCCTCCCCATTGAGTCTGTGACACACTCACCCAGTGTACAGTGGCTTTGGCCTCCCTATTGAGTCAGTGACACACTCACCCAGGGTACAGTGGCTTTGGCCTCCCCATTGAGTCTGTGACACACTCACCCAGGGTACAGTGGCTTTGGCTTCCCCATTGAGTCTGTGACACACTCACCCAGTGTACAGTGGCTTTGGCCTCCCCATTGAGACCGTAGTACACTCACCCAGGGTACAGTGGCTTTGGCCTCCCCATTGAGTCTGTGACACACTCACCCAGGGTACAGTGGCTTTGGCCTCCCCATTGAGTCAGTGACACACTCACCCAGTGTACATTGGCTTTTGACTCCCCAATGAGTCTGTGGTACATTCACCAGGGTACAGTGGCTTTGGCCTCCCCATTGAGTCTGTGGCACACTCACCCAGGGTACAGTGGCTTTGGCCTCCCATTGAGTCAGTGGCACACTCACCCAGTGTACAATGGCTTTAGCCTCCCCATTGAGTCAGTGGCACACTCACCCAGTGTACAGTGGCTTTGGCCTCCCCATTGAGTCTGTAGTACACTCACCCAGGGTACAGTGGCTTTGGCCTCCCCATTGAGTCTGTGACACACTCACCCAGTGTACAGTGGCTTTGGCCTCCCCATTGAGTCAGTGACACACTCACCCAGGGTACAGTGGCTTTGGCCTCCCCATTGAGTCTGTGACACACTCACCCAGTGTACAGTGGCTTTGGCCTCCCCATTGAGTCTGTAGTACACTCACCCAGGGTACAGTGGCTTTGGCCTCCCCATTGAGTCTGTGACACACTCACCCAGGGTACAGTGGCTTTGGCCTCCCCATTGAGTCTGTGACACACTCACCCAGGGTACAGTGGCTTTGGCCTCCCCATTGAGTCTGTGGCACACTCAACCAGTGTACAGTGGCTTTGGCCTCCCCATTGAGTCTGTGACACACTCACCCAGGGTACAGTGGCTTTGGTCTCCCCATTGAGTCTGTGACACACTCACCCAGGGTACAGTGGCTTTGGCCCCCCATTGAGTCTGTAGTACACTCACCCAGTGTACAGTGGCTTTGGCCTCCCCATTGAGTCTGTGGCACACTCAACCAGGGTACAGTGGCTTTGGCCTCCCCATTGAGTCTGTGACACACTCACCCAGGGTACAGTGGCTTTGGCCTCCCCATTGAGTCAGTGACACACTCACCCAGTGTACATTGGCTTTTGACTCCCCAATGAGTCTGTGGTACATTCACCAGGGTACAGTGGCTTTGGCCTCCCCATTGAGTCTGTAGTACACTCACCCAGTGTACAGTGGCTTTGGCCTCCCCATTGAGTCTGTGACACACTCACCCAGTGTACAGTGGCTTTGGCCTCCCCATTGAGTCTGTAGTACACTCACCCAGTGTACAGTGGCTTTGGCCTCCCCATTGAGTCTGTGGCACACTCAACCAGTGTACAGTGGCTTTGGCCCCCCATTGAGTCTGTAGTACACTCACCCAGTGTACAGTGGCTTTGGCCTCCCCATTGAGTCTGTGGCACACTCAACCAGGGTACAGTGGCTTTGGCCTCCCCATTGAGTCTGTGACACACTCACCCAGTGTACAGTGGCTTTGGCCTCCCCATTGAGTCCGTAGTACACTCACCCAGTGTACAGTGGCTTTGGCCTCCCCATTGAGTCTGTGACACACTCAACCAGGGTATAGTGGCTTTGGCCTCCCCATTGAGTCTGTAGTACACTCACCCAGTGTACAGTGGCTTTGGCCTCCCCATTGAGTCTGTGGCACACTCACCCAGTGTACAGTGGCTTTGGCCTCCCTATTGAGTCTGTGACACACTCACCCAGGGTACAGTGGCTTTGGCCTCCCCATTGAGTCTGTGACACACTCACCCAGTGTACAGTGGCTTTGGCCTCCCCATTGAGTCTGTGACACACTCACCCAGTGTACAGTGGCTTTGGCCTCCCCATTGAGTCTGTGACACACTCACTCAGTGTACAGTGGCTTTGGCCTCCCCATTGAGTCTGTGACACACTCACACAGTGTACAGTGGCTTTGGCCTCCCCATTGAGTCTGTGACACACTCACCCAGTGTACAGTGGCTTTGGCCTCCCCATTGAGTCTGTGACACACTCACCCAGGGTACAGTGGCTTTGGCCTCCCCATTGAGTCTGTGACACACTCACCCAGTGTACAGTGGCTTTGGCCTCCCCATTGAGTCTGTAGTACACTCACCCAGGGTACAGTGGCTTTGGCCTCCCATTGAGTCTGTGACACACTCACCCAGGGTACAGTGGCTTTGGCCTCCCCATTGAGTCTGTGACACACTCACCCAGGGTACAGTGGCTTTGGCCTCCCTATTGAGTCTGTGGCACACTCAACCAGTGTACAGTGGCTTTGGCCTCCCCATGA
>NW_003136143.1:0-42439 GCF_000003605.2 Saccoglossus kowalevskii
TTAGTGTACATATTTCCAATTGGGTGTTTCCCATTTGCATTGCCCATACCTGACCCTAACCCTAACCCTATATATGCCAAGACACGTTCCTGTTAATAATTCCGTTGTCCACACCTGACCTGACCCTAACCATAATGCCAAGACACGTTCCTGTTAATAATTCCGTTGCCCATACCTGACCTGACCCTAACCCTAATGCCAAGACACGTTCCTGTTAATAATTCTGTTGCCCATACCTGACCCTAACCCTAACCCTAATGCCAAGACACGTTCCTGTTAATAAATCCGTTGCCCATACCTGACCTGACCCTAACCCCAATGCCAAGACATGTTCCTGTTAATAATTCCGTTGCCCATACCTGACCCGACCCTAACCCCAATGCCAAGACACGTTCCTGTTAATAATTCCATTGCCCATACCTGACCCGACCCTAACCCCAATGCCAAGACATGTTCCTGTTAATAATTCCATTGCCTATACCTGACCTGACCCTAACCCCAATGCCAAGACATGTTCCTGTTAATAATTCCATTGCCTATACCTGACCTGACCCTAACCCTAATGCCAAGACACGTTCCTGTTAATAATTCCGTTGCCCATACCTGACCCGACCCTAACCCCAATGCCAAGACACGTTCCTGTTAATAATTCCGTTGCCCATACCTGACCTGACCCTAACCCTAATGCCAAGACATGTTCCTGTTAATAATTCCGTTGCCCATACCTGACCCGACCCTAACCCCAATGCCAAGACACGTTCCTGTTAATAATTCCGTTGCCCATACCTGACCCGACCCTAACCCTAATCCCAAGACATGTTCCTGTTAATAATTCCGTTGCCCATACCTGACCCGACCCTAAACCTAATGCCAAGACACGTTCCTGTTAATAATTCCGTTGCCCATACCTGACCCGACCCTTACCCTAATCCCAAGACACGTTCCTGTTAATAATTCCGTTGCCCATACCTGACCCGACCCTAAACCTAATGCCAAGACACGTTCCTGTTAATAATTCCGTTGCCCATACCAGACCCGACCCTAACCCTAATCCCAAGACATGTTCCTGTTAATAATTCCGTTGCCCATACCTGACCCGACCCTAACCCTAATCCCAAGACATGTTCCTGTTAATAATTCCGTTGCCCATACCTGACCCGACCCTACCTTAATGCCAAGACACGTTCCTGTTAATAATTCCGTTGCCCATACCTGACCCGACCCTTACCCTAATCCCAAGACACGTTCCTGTTAATAATTCCGTTGCCCATACCTGACCTGACCCTAACCCTAATGCCAAGACATGTTCCTGTTAATAATTCCGTTGCCCATACCTGACCCGACCCTAACCCTAATGCCAAGACACGTTCCTGTTAATAATTCCGTTGCCTATACCTGACCCGACCCTAACCCTAATGCCAAGACATGTTCCTGTTAATAATTCCGTTGCCTATACCTGACCTGACCCTTACCCTAATGCCAAGACACGTTCCTGTTAATAATTCCGTTGCCCATACCTGACCCGACCCTAACCCTAATGCCAAGACACGTTCCTGTTAATAATTCCATTGTCTATACCTGACCTGACCCTAACCCCAATGCCAAGACACGTTCCTGTTAATAATTCCGTTGCCCATACCTGACCCGACCCTAACCCTAATGCCAAGACACGTTCCTGTTAATAATTCCGTTGCCCATACCTGACCCGACCCTAACCCCAATGCCAAGACATGTTCCTGTTAATAATTCCGTTGCCCATACCTGACCCGACCCTAACCCTAATGCCAAGACACGTTCCTGTTAATAATTCCGTTGCCCATACCTGACCCGACCCTAACCCTAATGCCAAGACACGTTCCTGTTAATAATTCCGTTGCCCATACCTGACCTGACCCTAACCCCAATGCCAAGACATGTTCCTGTTAATAATTCCGTTGCCCATACCTGACCCGACCCTAACCCTAATGCCAAGACACGTTCCTGTTAATAATTCCGTTGTCCATACCTGACCCGACCCTAACCCTAATGCCAAGACATGTTCCTGTTAATAATTCCGTTGCCTATACCTGACCCGACCCTAACCCTAATGCCAAGACACGTTCCTGTTAATAATTCCGTTGCCCATACCTGACCCGACCCTAACCCTAATGCCAAGACATGTTCCTGTTAATAATTCCGTTGCCCATACCTGACCCGACCCTAACCCTAATGCCAAGACATGTTCCTGTTAATAATTCCGTTGCCCATACCTGACCCGACCCTAACCCTAATGCCAAGACATGTTCCTGTTAATAATTCCGTTGCCCATACATGACCCGACCCTAACCCTAATGCCAAGACACGTTCCTGTTAATAATTCCATTGTCCATACCTGACCCGACCCTAAACCTAATGCCAAGACATGTTCCTGTTAATAATTCCGTTGCCCATACATGACCCGACCCTAACCCTAATGCCAAGACACGTTCCTGTTAATAATTCCGTTGTCCATACCTGACCCGACCCTAAACCTAATGCCAAGACATGTTCCTGTTAATAATTCCGTTGCCCATACATGACCCGACCCTAACCCTAATGCCAAGACACGTTCCTGTTAATAATTCCGTTGTCCATACCTGACCCGACCCTAAACCTAATGCCAAGACATGTTCCTGTTAATAATTCCGTTGCCCATACATGACCCGACCCTAAACCTAATGCCAAGACACGTTCCTGTTAATAATTCCGTTGCCCATACCTGACCCGACCCTAACCCTAATGCCAAGACACGTTCCTGTTAATAATTCCGTTGCCCATATCCTGACCCGACCCTAACCCTAATGCCAAGACACGTTCCTGTTAATAATTCCGTTGCCCATACCTGACCCGACCCTAACCCTAATGCCAAGACATGTTCCTGTTAATAATTCCGTTGCCCATACCTGACCCGACCCTTACCCTAATGCCAAGACACGTTCCTGTTAATAATTCCATTGCCCATACCTGACCCGACCCTAACCCTAATGCCAAGACATGTTCCTGTTAATAATTCCGTTGCCCATACCTGACCCGACCCTAACCCTAATGCCAAGACATGTTCCTGTTAATAATTCCGTTGCCCATACCTGACCCGACCCTAACCCTAATGCCAAGACACGTTCCTGTTAATAATTCCGTTGCCCATACCTGACCCGACCCTAACCCTAATCCCAAGACACGTTCCTGTTAATAATTCCGTTGCCCATACCTGACCCGACCCTAACCCTAATGCCAAGACACGTTCCTGTTAATAATTCCGTTGCCCATACCTGACCCGACCCTAACCCTAATGCCAAGACACGTTCCTGTTAATAATTCCGTTGCCCATACCTGACCCGACCCTAACCCTAATGCCAAGACACGTTCCTGTTAATAATTCCGTTGCCCATACCTGACCCGACCCTAACCCTAATGCCAAGACACGTTCCTGTTAATAATTCCGTTGCCTATACCTGACCCGACCCTAACCCTAATGCCAAGACACGTTCCTGTTAATAATTCCGTTGCCCATACCTGACCCGACCCTAACCCTAATGCCAAGACGCGTTCCTGTTAATAATTCCGTTGCCCATACCTGACCCGACCCTTACCCTAATTGTCAAGACACGTTCCTGTTAATAATTCCGTTGCCCATACCTGACCCGACCCTAACCCTAATGCCAAGACACGTTCCTGTTAATAATTCCGTTGTCCATACCTGACCCGACCCTAACCCTAATCCCAAGACACGTTCCTGTTAATAATTCCGTTGCCCATACCTGACCCGACCCTTACCCTAATCCCAAGACACGTTCCTGTTAATAATTCCGTTGCCCATACCTGACCCCACCCTAACCCTAATGCCAAGACATGTTCCTGTTAATAATTCCGTTGCCCATACCTGACCCGACCCTAACCCTAATGCCAAGACACGTTCCTGTTAATAATTGCATTGCCCATACCTGACCCGACCCTAATCCTAATGCCAAGACACGTTCCTGTTAATAATTCCGTTGCCCATACCTGACCCGACCCTAACCCTAATCCCAAGACATGTTCCTGTTAATAATTCCGTTGCCCATACCTGACCTGACCCTAACCCTAATGCACAAGACACGTTCCTGTTAATAATTCCGTTGCCTATACCTGACCCGACCCTTACCCTAATCTCAAGACACGTTCCTGTTAATAATTCCGTTGCCCATACCTGACCTGACCCTAACCCTAATGCCAAGACACGTTCCTGTTAATAATTCCGTTGCCCATACCTGACCTGACCCTAACCCTAATGCCAAGACATGTTCCTGTTAATAATTCCGTTGCCTATACCTGACCCGACCTTAACCCTAATGCCAAGACACGTTCCTGTTAATAATTCCGTTGTCTATACCTGACCCGACCCTAACCCTAATGCCAAGACATGTTCCTGTTAATAATTCCGTTGTCCATACCTGACCCGACCTTAACCCTAATGCCAAGACATGTTCCTGTTAATAATTCCGTTGTCCATACCTGACCCGACCCTAACCCTAATGCCAAGACATGTTCCTGTTAATAATTCCGTTGTCCATACCTGACCCGACCTTAACCCTAATGCCAAGACACGTTCCTGTTAATAATTCCGTTGCCCATACCTGACCTGACCCTAACCCTAATGCCAAGACATGTTCCTGTTAATAATTCCGTTGCCCATACCTGACCCGACCCATAACCATAATGCCAAGACGCGTTCCTGTTAATAATTCCGTTGCCCATACCAGACCTGACCTCTAACCCTAATCCCAAGACACGTTCCTGTTAATAATTCCGTTGTCCATACCTGACCCGACCCTAACCCTAATGCCAAGACACGTTCCTGTTAATAATTCCGTTGCCCATACCTGACCTGACCCTAACCCTAATCCCAAGACACGTTCCTGTTAATAATTCCGTTGCCCATACCTGACCTGACCCTAACCCTAATCCCAAGACATGTTCCTGTTAATAATTCCGTTGTCCATACCTGACCCGACCCTAACCCTAATGCCAAGACACGTTCCTGTTAATAATTCCGTTGCCCATACCTGACCTGACCCTAACCCTAATCCCAAGACACGTTCCTGTTAATAATTCCGTTGCCCATACCTGACCTGACCCTAACCCTAATCCCAAGACATGTTCCTGTTAATAATTCCGTTGTCCATACCTGACCCGACCCTAACCCTAATGCCAAGACACGTTCCTGTTAATAATTCCGTTGCCCATACCTGACCTGACCCTAACCCTAATCCCAAGACACGTTCCTGTTAATAATTCCGTTGCCCATACCTGACCCGACCCTAACCCTAATCCCAAGACACGTTCCTGTTAATAATTCCGTTGCCCATACCTGACCTGACCCTAACCCTAATCCCAAGACACGTTCCTGTTAATAATTTCCGTTGCTCATACCTGACCCGACCCTAACCCTAATCCAAGACACGTTCCTGTTAATAATTCCGTTGCCCATACCTGACCCGACCCTAACCCTAAATGCCAAGACACGTTCCTGTTAATAATTCCATTGCCCATACCTGACCCAACCCTAACCATAATGCCAAGACACGTTCCTGTTAATAATTCCGTTGCTCATACCTGACCCGACCCTAACCCTAATGCCAAGACACGTTCCTGTTAATAATTCCGTTGCCCATACCTGACCCGACCCTAACCCTAATGCCAAGACACGTTCCTGTTAATAATTCCGTTGCCCATACCTGACCCGACCCTAACCCTAATGCCAAGACACGTTCCTGTTAATAATTCCGTTGACCATACCTGACCCGACCCTAACCCTAATGCCAAGACACGTTCCTGTTGATAATTCTGTTGCCCATACCTGACCCGACCCTAACCCTAATGCCAAGACACGTTCCTGTTAATAATTCCGTTGCCCATACCTGACCCAACCCTAACCCTAATCCCAAGACATGTTCCTGTTAATAATTCCGTTGCCCATACCTGACCCGACCCTTACCCTAATGCCAAGACACGTTCCTGTTAATAATTCCGTTGCCCATACCTGACCCGACCCTAACCCTAATGCCAAGACATGTTCCTGTTAATAATTCCGTTGCCCATACCTGACCCAACCCTAACCCTAATCCCAAGACATGTTCCTGTTAATAATTCCGTTGCCCATACCTGACCCGACCCTTACCCTAATGCCAAGACACGTTCCTGTTAATAATTCCGTTGCCCATACCTGACCCGACCCTTTACCCTAATGCCAAGACACGTTCCTGTTTATAATTCCGTTGCCCATACCTGACCCGACCCTAACCCTAATGCCAAGACACGTTCCTGTTAATAATTCCGTTGCCCATACCTGACCCGACCCTAACCCTAATGCCAAGACACGTTCCTGTTTATAATTCCGTTGCCCATACCTGACCCGACCCTAACCCTAATGCCAAGACACGTTCCTGTTAATAATTCCGTTGCCCATACCTGACCCGACCCTAACCCTAATACCAAGACACGTTCCTGTTAATAATTCCGTTGCCCATACCTGACCCGACCCTAACCCTAATACCAAGACACGTTCCTGTTAATAATTCCGTTGCCCATACCTGACCCGATCCTAACCCTAATGCCAAGACGCGTTCCTGTTTATAATTCCGTTGCCCATACCTGACCCGATCCTAACCCTAATGCCAAGACACGTTCCTGTTAATAATTCCGTTGCCCATACCTGACCCGATCCTAACCCTAATGCCAAGACGCGTTCCTGTTTATAATTCCGTTGCCCATACCTGACCCGATCCTAACCCTAATACCAAGACACGTTCCTGTTTATAATTCCGTTGCCCATACCTGACCCGATCCTAACCCTAATGCCAAGACACGTTCCTGTTAATAATTCCGTTGCCCATACCTGACCCGATCCTAACCCTAATGCCAAGACGCGTTCCTGTTTATAATTCCGTTGCCCATACCTGACCCGATCCTAACCATAATACCAAGACACGTTCCTGTTAATAATTCCGTTGCCCATACCTGACCTGACCCTAACCCTAATGCCAAGACACGTTCCTGTTAATAATTCTGTTGCCCATACCTGACCCTAACCCTAACCCTAATGCCAAGACACGTTCCTGTTAATAATTCCGTTGCCCATACCTGACCCAACCCTAACCCTAATGCCAAGACACGTTCCTGTTAATAATTCCATTGCCCATACCTGACCCGACCCTAACCCCAATGCCAAGACATGTTCCTGTTAATAATTCCATTGCCTATACCTGACCTGACCCTAACCCCAATGCCAAGACACGTTCCTGTTAATAATTCCGTTGCCCATACCTGACCTGACCCTAACCCCAATGCCAAGACACGTTCCTGTTAATAATTCCGTTGCCCATACCTGACCCGACCCTAACCCCAATGCCAAGACACGTTCCTGTTAATAATTCCGTTGCCCATACCTGACCTGACCCTAACCCCAATGCCAAGACATGTTCCTGTTAATAATTCCATTGCCTATACCTGACCTGACCCTAACCCTAATGCCAAGACACGTTCCTGTTAATAATTCCGTTGCCCATACCTGACCCGACCCTAACCCCAATGCCAAGACACGTTCCTGTTAATAATTCCGTTGCCCATACCTGACCTGACCCTAACCCCAATGCCAAGACACGTTCCTGTTAATAATTCCGTTGCCCATACCTGACCCGACCCTAACCCCAATGCCAAGACACGTTCCTGTTAATAATTCCGTTGCCCATACCTGACCCGACCCTTACCCTAATGCCAAGACACGTTCCTGTTAATAATTCCGTTGCCCATACCTGACCCTACCCTAACCCCAATGCCAAGACACGTTCCTGTTAATAATTCCGTTGCCCATACCTGACCCACCCTAACCCTAATGCCAAGACACGTTCCTGTTAAATAATTCCGTTGCCCATACCTGACCCTACCCTAACCCTAATGCCAAGACACGTTCCTGTTAAATAATTCCGTTGCCCATACCTGACCCGACCCTAACACTAATGCCAAGACACGTTCCTGTTAATAATTCCGTTGCCCATACCTGACCCTACCCTAACCCCAATGCCAAGACACGTTCCTGTTAATAATTCCGTTGCCCATACCTGACCCACCCTAACCCTAATGCCAAGACACGTTCCTGTTAAATAATTCCGTTGCCCATACCTGACCCTACCCTAACCCCAATGCCAAGACACGTTCCTGTTAATAATTCCGTTGCCCATACCTGACCCGACCCTAATCCTAATGCCAAGACACGTTCCTGTTAATAATTCCGTTGCCCATACCTGACCTGACCCTAACCCTAATGCCAAGACACGTTCCTGTTAATAATTCCGTTGCCCATACCTGACCTGACCCTAACCCTAATGCCAAGACACGTTCCTGTTAATAATTCCGTTGCCCATACCTGACCTGACCCTAACCCTAATGCCAAGACACGTTCCTGTTAATAATTCCGTTGCCCATACCTGACCCGACCCTAACCCTAATGCCAAGACACGTTCCTGTTAAATAATTCCGTTGCCCATACCCTGACCCGACCCTAACACTAATGCCAAGACATGTTCCTGGTTAATAATTCCGTTGCCCCATACCTGACCCTAACCCTAACCCTAATGCCAAGACATGTTCCTGTTAATAATTCCGTTGCCTATACCTGACCCAACCCTAACCCCAATGCCAAGACATGTTCCTGTTAATAATTCCGTTGCCCATACCTGACCCGACCCTAACCCTAATGCCAAGACATGTTCCTGTTAATAATTACGTTGCCCATACCTGACCCGACCCTAACCCCAATGCCAAGACATGTTCCTGTTAATAATTCCGTTGCCCATACCTGACCCGACCCTAACCCTAATGCCAAGACACGTTCCTGTTAATAATTCCGTTGCCCATACCTGACCCGACCCTAACCCTAATGCCAAGACATGTTCCTGTTAATAATTCCGTTGTCCATACCTGACCCGACCCTAATCCTAATGCCAAGACATGTTCCTGTTAATAATTCCGTTGCCCATACCTGACCTGACCCTAACCCCAATGCCAAGACATGTTCCTGTTAATAATTCCGTTGCCCATACCTGACCCGACCCTAACCCTAATGCCAAGACATGTTCCTGTTAATAATTCCGTTGCCCATACCTGACCCGACCCTAACCCTAATGCCAAGACATGTTCCTGTTAATAATTCCGTTGCCCATACCTGACCCGACCCTTACCCTAATGCCAAGACACGTTCCTGTTAATAATTCCGTTGTCTATACCTGACCTGACCTTAACCCTAATGCCAAGACATGTTCCTGTTAATAATTCCGTTGCCCATACCTGACCCGACCCTTACCCTAATGCCAAGACACGTTCCTGTTAATAATTCCGTTGCCTATACCTGACCCGACCCTAACCCCAATGCCAAGACACGTTCCTGTTAATAATTCCATTGTCTATACCTGACCTGACCTTAACCCTAATGCCAAGACATGTTCCTGTTAATAATTCCGTTGCCTATACCTGACCCGACCCTAACCCCAATGCCAAGACATGTTCCTGTTAATAATTCCGTTGCCCATACCTGACCCGACCCTTACCCTAATGCCAAGACATGTTCCTGTTAATAATTCCGTTGCCCATACCTGACCCGACCTTAACCCTAATGCCAAGACACGTTCCTGTTAATAATTCCGTTGCCTATACCTGACCCGACCCTAACCCTAATGCCAAGACACGTTCCTGTTAATAATTCCGTTGCCTATACCTGACCCGACCCTTACCCTAATCCCAAGACACGTTCCTGTTAATAATTCCGTTGCCCATACCTGACCTGACCCTAACCCTAATGCCAAGACATGTTCCTGTTAATAATTCCGTTGCCCATACCTGACCCGACCCTAACCCTAATGCCAAGACACGTTCCTGTTAATAATTCCGTTGCCTATACCTGACCCGACCCTTACCCTAATCCCAAGACACGTTCCTGTTAATAATTCCGTTGCCCATACCTGACCTGACCCTAACCCCAATGCCAAGACACGTTCCTGTTAATAATTCCGTTGCCCATACCTGACCTGACCCTAACCCTAATGCCAAGACACGTTCCTGTTAATAATTCCGTTGCCCATACCTGACCCGACCCTAACCCTAATGCCAAGACACGTTCCTGTTAATAATTCCGTTGCCCATACCTGACCCGACCCTTACCCTAATGCCAAGACACGTTCCTGTTAATAATTCCGTTGCCTATACCTGACCCGACCCTAACCCTAATGCCAAGACACGTTCCTGTTAATAATTCCGTTGCCTATACCTGACCCGACCCTTACCCCAATGCCAAGACACGTTCCTGTTAATAATTCCGTTGCCCATACCTGACCTGACCCTAACCCCAATGCCAAGACATGTTCCTGTTAATAATTCCATTGCCCATACCTGACCCGACCCTAACCCCAATGCCAAGACATGTTCCTGTTAATAATTCCGTTGCCCATACCTGACCTGACCCTAACCCCAATGCCAAGACACGTTCCTGTTAATAATTCCATTGCCCATACCTGACCCGACCCTAACCCTAATGCCAAGACATGTTCCTGTTAATAATTCCGTTGCCCATACCTGACCTGACCCTAACCCCAATGCCAAGACATGTTCCTGTTAATAATTCCATTGCCCATACCTGACCTGACCCTTACCCTAATGCCAAGACATGTTCCTGTTAATAATTCCGTTGCCCATACCTGACCCGACCCTAACCCTAATGCCAAGACATGTTCCTGTTAATAATTCCGTTGCCCATACCTGACCCGACCCTAACCCCAATGCCAAGACACGTTCCTGTTAATAATTCCGTTGCCTATACCTGACCTGACCCTAACCCTAATGCCAAGACATGTTCCTGTTAATAATTCCATTGTCTATACCTGACCTAACCCTAACCCCAATGCCAAGACATGTTCCTGTTAATAATTCCATTGTCTATACCTGACCTAACCCTAACCCCAATGCCAAGACACGTTCCTGTTAATAATTCCGTTGCCTATACCTGACCTGACCCTAACCCCAATGCCAAGACACGTTCCTGTTAATAATTCCGTTGCCTATACCTGACCCGACCCTAACCCTAATGCCAAGACATGTTCCTGTTAATAATTCCGTTGCCCATACCTGACCCGACCCTTACCCTAATGCCAAGACATGTTCCTGTTAATAATTCCGTTGCCCATACCTGACCCGACCCTTACCCTAATGCCAAGACATGTTCCTGTTAATAATTCCGTTGCCCATACCTGACCTGACCCTAACCCTAATGCCAAGACATGTTCCTGTTAATAATTCCGTTGCCCATACCTGACCTGACCCTAACCCTAATGCCAAGACATGTTCCTGTTAATAATTCCGTTGCCCATACCTGACCTGACCCTAACCCTAATGCCAAGACATGTTCCTGTTAATAATTCCATTGTCTATACCTGACCTAACCCTAACCCCAATGCCAAGACATGTTCCTGTTAATAATTCCGTTGCCCATACCTGACCTGACCCTAACCTAATGCCAAGACATGTTCCTGTTAATAATTCCATTGTCTATACCTGACCCGACCCTAACCCCAATGCCAAGACATGTTCCTGTTAATAATTACGTTGCCCATA
The DNA here is from genome assembly GCF_000003605.2 of Saccoglossus kowalevskii. Taxonomy (NCBI): domain Eukaryota; kingdom Metazoa; phylum Hemichordata; class Enteropneusta; family Harrimaniidae; genus Saccoglossus; species Saccoglossus kowalevskii. The sequence continues at coordinate 11,656 of NW_003136143.1, forward strand.
CCTGACCTGACCCTAACCCTAATGCAAAACACGTTCTGTAATAATTACGTTGCCCATACTGACCCGACCCTAACCTAATGCAAGACACGTTCCTGTTAATAATTACGTTGCCCATACTGACCCGACCCTAACCCTAATGCCAAAACACGTTCCTGTTAATAATTACGTTGCCCATACCTGACCCGACCCTAACCCTAATGCCAAGACACGTTCCTGTTAATAATTACGTTGCCCATACCTGACCCGACCCTAACCCTAATGCCAAGACACGTTCCTGTTAATAATTACGTTGCCCATACCTGACCCGACCCTAACCCTAATGCCAAAACACGTTCCTGTTAATAATTACGTTGCCCATACCTGACCCGACCCTAACCCTAATGCCAAGACACGTTCCTGTTAATAATTCCATTGCCCATACCTGACCCAACCCTAATCCTAATGCCAAGACACGTTCCTGTTAATAATTCCGTTGCCCATACCTGACCCGACCCTAACCCTAATCCCAAGACACGTTCCTGTTAATAATTCCGTTGCCCATACCTGACCCGACCCTAACCCTAATGCCAAGACATGTTCCTGTTAATAATTCCGTTGCCCATACCTGACCCGACCCTTACCCTAATCCCAAGACACGTTCCTGTTAATAATTCCGTTGCCCATACCTGACCCGACCCTAACCCTAATGCCAAGACATGTTCCTGTTAATAATTCCGTTGCCCATACCTGACCCGACCCTTACCCTAATCCCAAGACATGTTCCTGTTAATAATTCCGTTGCCCATACCTGACCCGACCCTTACCCTAATCCCAAGACATGTTCCTGTTAATAATTCCGTTGCCCATACCTGACCCGACCCTTACCCTAATGCCAAGACACGTTCCTGTTAATAATTCCGTTGCCCATACCTGACCCGACCCTTACCCTAATCCCAAGACATGTTCCTGTTAATAATTCCGTTGCCCATACCTGACCCGACCCTTACCCTAATCCCAAGACATGTTCCTGTTAATAATTCCGTTGCCCATACCTGACCCGACCCTTACCCTAATCCCAAGACATGTTCCTGTTAATAATTCCGTTGCCCATACCTGACCCGACCCTTACCCTAATCCCAAGACATGTTCCTGTTAATAATTCCGTTGCCCATACCTGACCCGACCCTTACCCTAATCCCAAGACACGTTCCTGTTAATAATTCCGTTGCCCATACCTGACCCGACCCTAACCCTAATGCCAAGACATGTTCCTGTTAATAATTCCGTTGCCCATACCTGACCCGACCCTTACCCTAATCCCAAGACATGTTCCTGTTAATAATTCCGTTGCCCATACCTGACCCGACCCTTACCCTAATCCCAAGACATGTTCCTGTTAATAATTCCGTTGCCCATACCTGACCCGACCCTTACCCTAATGCCAAGACACGTTCCTGTTAATAATTACGTTGCCCATACCTGACCCGACCCTAACCCTAATGCCAAAACACGTTCCTGTTAATAATTCCGTTGCCCATACCTGACCTGACCCTAACCCTAATGCCAAGACACGTTCCTGTTAATAATTCCGTTGTCCATACCTGACCTGACCCTAACCCTAATGCCAAGACACGTTCCTGTTAATAATTCCGTTGCCCATACCTGACCTGACCCTAACCCTAATGCCAAGACACGTTCCTGTTAATAATTACGTTGTCCATACCTGACCCGACCCTAAACCTAATGCCAAGACACGTTCCTGTTAATAATTCCATTGCCCATACCTGACCCGACCCTAACTCTAATGCAAGACACGTTCCTGTTAATAATTCCGTTGCCCATACTGACCCGACCCTAACTCTAATGCAAGACACGTTCCTGTTAATAATTCCGTTGCCCATACTGACCCGACCCTAACCCTAATGCAAGACACGTTCCTGTTAATAATTCCGTTGCCCATACCTGACCCGACCCTTACCCTAATGCCAAGACATGTTCCTGTTAATAATTCCGTTGCCCATACCTGACCCACCCTAACCCCAATGCCAAGACACGTTCCTGTTAATAATTCCGTTGACCATACCTGACCCACCCTAACCCCAATGCCAAGACACGTTCCTGTTAATAATTCCATTGCCCATACCTGACCCGACCCTAACCCTAATGCCAAGACACGTTCCTGTTAATAATTCCGTTGCCCATACCTGACCCACCCTAACCCTAATGCCAAGACACGTTCCTGTTAATAATTCCATTGCCCATACCTGACCCGACCCTAACCCTAATGCCAAGACACGTTCCTGTTAATAATTCCGTTGCCCATACCTGACCCGACCCTAACCCTAATCCCAAGACACGTTCCTGTTAATAATTCCGTTGCCCATACCTGACCCGACCCTTACCCTAATGCCAAGACACGTTCCTGTTAATAATTCCGTTGCCCATACCTGACCCGACCCTAACCCTAATGCCAAGACACGTTCCTGTTAATAATTCCGTTGCCCATACCTGACCCGACCCTAACCCTAATGCCAAGACACGTTCCTGTTAATAATTCCGTTGCCCATACCTGACCCGACCCTAACCCTAATGCCAAGACACGTTCCTGTTAATAATTCCGTTGCCCATACCTGACCCGACCCTAACCCTAATGCCAAGACACGTTCCTGTTAATAATTCCGTTGCCCATACCTGACCCGACCCTAACCCTAATGCCAAGACACGTTCCTGTTAATAATTCCGTTGCCCATACCTGACCCGACCCTAACCCTAATGCCAAGACACGTTCCTGTTAATAATTCCGTTGCCCATACCTGACCCGACCCTAACCCTAATGCCAAGACACGTTCTTGTTAATAATTCCGTTGCCCATACCTGACCCGACCCTTACCCTAATGCCAAGACACGTTCCTGTTAATAATTCCGTTGCCCATACCTGACCCGACCCTTACCCTAATGCCAAGACACGTTCCTGTTAATAATTCCGTTGCCCATACCTGACCCGACCCTAACCCTAATGCCAAGACACGTTCTTGTTAATAATTCCGTTGCCCATACCTGACCCGACCCTAACCCTAATGCCAAGACACATTCCTGTTAATAATTCCGTTGCCCATACCTGACCCGACCCTAACCCTAATGCCAAGACACGTTCCTGTTAATAATTCCGTTGCCCATACCTGACCCGACCCTTACCCTAATGCCAAGACACGTTCCTGTTAATAATTCCGTTGCCCATACCTGACCCGACCCTAACTCTAATGCCAAGACACGTTCCTGTTAATAATTCCGTTGCCCATACCTGACCCGACCCTAACTCTAATGCCAAGACACGTTCCTGTTAATAATTCCGTTGCCCATACCTGACCCGACCCTAACCCTAATGCCAAGACACGTTCCTGTTAATAATTCCGTTGCCCATACCTGACCCGACCCTTACCCTAATGCCAAGACATGTTCCTGTTAATAATTCCGTTGCCCATACCTGACCCACCCTAACCCCAATGCCAAGACACGTTCCTGTTAATAATTCCGTTGACCATACCTGACCCACCCTAACCCCAATGCCAAGACACGTTCCTGTTAATAATTCCATTGCCCATACCTGACCCGACCCTAACCCTAATGCCAAGACACGTTCCTGTTAATAATTCAGTTGCCCATACCTGACCCGACCCTAACCCTAATCCCAAGACACGTTCCTGTTAATAATTCCGTTGCCCATACCTGACCCAACCCTAACCCTAATGCCAAGACACGTTCCTGTTAATAATTCCGTTGCCCATACCTGACCCGACCCTAACCCTAATGCCAAGACATGTTCCTGTTAATAATTCCGTTGCCCATACCTGACCCGACCCTAACCCTAATCCCAAGACATGTTCCTGTTAATAATTCCGTTGCCCATACCTGACCCGACCCTAACCCTAATGCCAAGACATGTTCCTGTTAATAATTCCGTTGCCCATACATGACCCGACCCTAACCCTAATCCCAAGACACATTCCTGTTAATAATTCCGTTGCCCATACCTGACCTGACCCTAACCCTAATGCCAAGACATGTTCCTGTTAATAATTCCGTTGCCCATACCTGACCCGACCCTAACCCTAATCCCAAGACACGTTCCTGTTAATAATTCCGTTGCCCATACCTGACCTGACCCTAAACCTAATGCCAAGACACGTTCCTGTTAATAATTCCGTTGCCCATACCTGACCCGACCCTAACCCTAATGCCAAGACACGTTCCTGTTAATAATTCCGTTGCCCATACCTGACCTGACCCTAACCCTAATGCCAAGACACGTTCCTGTTAATAATTCCGTTGCCCATACCTGACCCGACCCTAACCCTAATGCCAAGACATGTTCCTGTTAATAATTCCGTTGCCCATACCTGACCTGACCCTAACCCTAATGCCAAGACATGTTCCTGTTAATAATTCCGTTGCCCATACCTGACCCGACCCTAACCCTAATCCCAAGACACGTTCCTGTTAATAATTCCGTTGCCCATACCTGACCCGACCCTAACCCTAATGCCAAGACATGTTCCTGTTAATAATTCCGTTGCCCATACCTGACCTGACCCTAACCCTAATGCCAAGACATGTTCCTGTTAATAATTCCGTTGCCCATACCTGACCCGACCCTAACCCTAATCCCAAGACACGTTCCTGTTAATAATTCCGTTGCCCATACCTGACCTGACCCTAACCCTAATGCCAAGACACGTTCCTGTTAATAATTCCGTTGCCCATACCTGACCCGACCCTAACCCTAATGTCAAGACACGTTCCTGTTAATAATTCCGTTGCCCATACCTGACCCGACCCTAACCCTAATCCCAAGACATGTTCCTGTTAATAATTCCGTTGCCCATACCTGACCCGACCCTAACCCTAATCCCAAGACACGTTCCTGTTAATAATTCCGTTGCTCATACCTGACCTGACCCTAACCCTAATCCCAAGACATGTTCCTGTTAATAATTCCGTTGCCCATACCTGACCCGACCCTAACCCTAATGCCAAGACATGTTCCTGTTAATAATTCCGTTGCCCATACCTGACCCGACCCTTACCCTAATGCCAAGACACGTTCCTGTTAATAATTCCGTTGCCCATACCTGACCCGACCCTAAACCTAATGCCAAGACACGTTCCTGTTAATAATTCCGTTGCCCATACCTGACCCGACCCTAACCCTAATGCCAAGACATGTTCCTGTTAATAATTCCGTTGCCCATACCTGACCCGACCCTTACCCTAATGCCAAGACACGTTCCTGTTAATAATTCCGTTGCCCATACCTGACCCGACCCTAACCCTAATCCCAAGACACGTTCCTGTTAATAATTCCGTTGCCCATACCTGACCTGACCCTAACCCTAATGCCAAGACACGTTCCTGTTAATAATTCCGTTGCCCATACCTGACCCGACCCTAACCCTAATGCCAAGACACGTTCCTGTTAATAATTCCGTTGCCCATACCTGACCCGACCCTAAACCTAATGCCAAGACACGTTCCTGTTAATAATTCCGTTGCCCATACCTGACCCGACCCTAACCCTAATGCCAAGACACGTTCCTGTTAATAATTCCGTTTGCCCATACCTGACCCGACCCTAAACCTAATGCCAAGACACGTTCCTGTTAATAATTCCGTTGCCCATACCTGACCCGACCCTAACCCTAATGCCAAGACACGTTCCTGTTAATAATTCCGTTGCCCATACCTGACCTGACCCTTACCCTAATGCCAAGACACGTTCCTGTTAATAATTCCGTTGCCCATACCTGACCCGACCCTAACCCTAATGCCAAGACACGTTCCTGTTAATAATTCCGTTGCCCATACCTGACCCGACCCTAACCCTAATGCCAAGACACGTTCCTGTTAATAATTCCGTTGCCCATACCTGACCTAACCCTAACCCTAATGCCAAGACATGTTCCTGTTAATAATTACGTTGCCCATACCTGACCTGACCCTAACACTAATCCCAAGACACGTTCCTGTTAATAATTCCGTTGCCCATACCTGACCCGACCCTAACCCTAATGCCAAGACACGTTCCTGTTAATAATTACGTTGCCCATACCTGACCCGACCCTAACCCTAATGCCAAGACATGTTCCTGTTAATAATTCCGTTGCCCATACCTGACCCGACCCTAACCCTAATCCCAAGACACGTTCCTGTTAATAATTCCGTTGCCCATACCTGACCCGACCCTAACCCTAATGCCAAGACACGTTCCTGTTAATAATTCCGTTGCCCATACCTGACCCCACCCTAACCCTAATGCCAAGACACGTTCCTGTTAATAATTCCGATGCCCATACCTGACCCGACCCTAACCCTAATGCCAAGACACGTTCCTGTTAATAATTCCGTTGCCCATACCTGACCCGACCCTAACCCTAATGCCAAGACACGTTCCTGTTAATAATTCCGTTGCCCATACCTGACCCGACCCTAACCCTAATGCCAAGACACGTTCCTGTTGATAATTTCCGTTGCCCATACCTGACCCGACCCTAACCTTAATGCCAAGACACGTTCCTGTTGATAATTCCGTTGCCCATACCTGACCCGACCCTAACCCTAATGCCAAGACACGTTCCTGTTAATAATTCCGTTGCCCATACCTGACCCGACCCTAACCTTAATGCCAAGACACGTTCCTGTTAATAATTCCGTTGCCCATACCTGACCCGACCCTAAACCTAATGCCAAGACACGTTCCTGTTGATAATTCCGTTGCCCATACCTGACCCGACCCTAACCCTAATGCCAAGACACGTTCCTGTTAATAATTCCGTTGCCCATACCTGACCCGACCCTAACCTTAATGCCAAGACACGTTCCTGTTGATAATTCCGTTGCCCATACCTGACCCGACCCTAACCCTAATGCCAAGACACGTTCCTGTTGATAATTCCGTTGCCCATACCTGACCCGACCCTAACCCTAATGCCAAGACACGTTCCTGTTGATAATTCCGTTGCCCATACCTGACCCGACCCTAACCCTAATGCCAAGACACGTTCCTGTTGATAATTCCGTTGCCCATACCTGACCCGACCCTAACCCTAATGCCAAGACACGTTCCTGTTAATAATTCCGTTGCCCATACCTGACCCGACCCTAACCCTAATGCCAAGACACGTTCCTGTTGATAATTCCGTTGCCCATACTGACCCAATCCTAACTCTAATGCAAGACATGTTCCTGTTAATAATTCCGTTGTCCTATACCTGACCCGACCCTTACCCTAATGCCAAGACATGTTCCTGTTAATAATTCCGTTGACCATACCTGACCCGACCCTAACCCTAATGCCAAGACACGTTCCTGTTAATAATTCCGTTGACCATACCTGACCCGACCCTAACCCTAATGCCAAGACACATTCCTGTTAATAATTCCGTTGACCATACCTGACCCGACCCTAACCTTAATGCCAAGACATGTTCCTGTTAATAATTCCGTTGCCCATACCTGACCCGACCCTTACCCTAATGCCAAGACACATTCCTGTTAATAATTCCGTTGACCATACCTGACCCGACCCTAACCCTAATGCCAAGACACGTTCCTGTTAATAATTCCGTTGTCCATACCTGACCTGACCCTAACCCTAATGCCAAGACACGTTCCTGTTAATAATTCCGTTGCCCATACCTGACCCGACCCTAACCTTAATGCCAAGACACGTTCCTGTTAATAATTCCGTTGCCCATACCTGACCTGACCCTAACCCTAATGCCAAGACACGTTCCTGTTAATAATTCCGTTGCCCATACCTGACCCGACCCTAACCTTAATGCCAAGACATGTTCCTGTTAATAATTCCGTTGCCCATACCTGACCCGACCCTTACCCTAATGCCAAGACACGTTCCTGTTAATAATTCCGTTGCCCATACCTGACCTGACCCTAACCCTAATGCCAAGACACGTTCCTGTTAATAATTCCGTTGCCCATACCTGACCCGACCCTAACCTTAATGCCAAGACACGTTCCTGTTAATAATTCCGTTGCCCATACCTGACCCGACCCTAACCTTAATGCCAAGACACGTTCCTGTTAATAATTCCGTTGCCCATACCTGACCTGACCCTAACCCTAATGCCAAGACACGTTCCTGTTAATAATTCCGTTGCCCATACCTGACCCGACCCTAACCTTAATGCCAAGACATGTTCCTGTTAATAATTCCGTTGCCCATACCTGACCCGACCCTAACCTTAATGCCAAGACACGTTCCTGTTAATAATTCCGTTGCCCATACCTGACCCGACCCTTACCCTAATGCCAAGACACGTTCCTGTTAATAATTCCGTTGCCCATACCTGACCCGACCCTTACCCTAATGCCAAGACACGTTCCTGTTAATAATTCCGTTGCCCATACCTGACCCGACCCTTACCCTAATGCCAAGACACGTTCCTGTTAATAATTCCGTTGCCCATACCTGACCCGACCCTAACCCTAATGCCAAGACACGTTCCTGTTAATAATTCCGTTGCCCATACCTGACCCGACCCTAACCTTAATGCCAAGACACGTTCCTGTTAATAATTCCGTTGCCCATACCTGACCCGACCCTTACCCTAATGCCAAGACATGTTCCTGTTAATAATTCCGTTGCCCATACCTGACCCGACCCTAACCCTAATGCCAAGACACGTTCCTGTTAATAATTCCGTTGCCCATACCTGACCCGACCCTAACCTTAATGCCAAGACACGTTCCTGTTAATAATTCCGTTGCCCATACCTGACCCGACCCTTACCCTAATGCCAAGACATGTTCCTGTTAATAATTCCGTTGCCCATACCTGACCCGACCCTAACCCCAATGCCAAGACATGTTCCTGTTAATAATTCCGTTGCCCATACCTGACCCGACCCTAACCCCAATGCCAAGACACGTTCCTGTTAATAATTCCATTGCCCATACCTGACCCGACCCTAACCCTAATGCCAAGACATGTTCCTGTTAATAATTCCATTGCCCATACCTGACCCGACCCTAACCCTAATGCCAAGACACGTTCCTGTTAATAATTCCGTTGCCCATACCTGACCCGACCCTTACCCTAATCCCAAGACACGTTCCTGTTAATAATTCCGTTGCCCATACCTGACCCGACCCTAACCCTAATGCCAAGACACGTTCCTGTTAATAATTCCGTTGCCCATACCTGACCCGACCCTAACCCTAATGCCAAGACACGTTCCTGTTAATAATTCCGTTGCCTATACCTGACCCGACCCTTACCCTAATGCCAAGACACGTTCCTGTTAATAATTCCGTTGCCCATACCTGACCCGACCCTTACCCTAATCCCAAGACACGTTCCTGTTAATAATTCCGTTGCCCATACCTGACCCGACCCTTACCCTAATGCCAAGACACGTTCCTGTTAATAATTCCGTTGCCCATACCTGACCCGACCCTTACCCTAATCCCAAGACACGTTCCTGTTAATAATTCCGTTGCCCATACCTGACCCGACCCTTACCCTAATGCCAAGACACGTTCCTGTTAATAATTCCGTTGCCCATACCTGACCCGACCCTTACCCTAATGCCAAGACACGTTCCTGTTAATAATTCCGTTGCCCATTCCTGACCTGACCCTAAACCTAATGTCAAGACACGTTCCTGTTTATAATTCCGTTGCCTATACCTGACCCGACCCTAAACCTAATCCCAAGACACGTTCCTGTTAATAATTCCGTTGCCCATTCCTGACCCGACCCTAAACCTAATGCCAAGACACGTTCCTGTTAATAATTCCGTTGCCTATACCTGACCCGACCCTAACCCTAATGCCAAGACACGTTCCTGTTAATAATTCCATTGCCCATACCTGACCCGACCCTAAACCTAATGCCAAGACATGTTCCTGTTAATAATTCCGTTGCCCATACCTGACCTGACCCTAACCCTAATGCCAAGACACGTTCCTGTTAATAATTCCGTTGCCTATACCTGACCCGACCCTAAACCTAATCCCAAGACACGTTCCTGTTAATAATTCCGTTGCCCATACCTGACCCGACCCTAACCCTAATGCCAAGACACGTTCCTGTTAATAATTCCGTTGCCCATACCTGACCCGACCCTAACCCTAATGCCAAGACACGTTCCTGTTAATAATTCCGTTGCCCATACCTGACCCGACCCTAAACCTAATGCCAAGACATGTTCCTGTTAATAATTCCGTTGCCCATACCTGACCCGACCCTTACCCTAATGCCAAGACACGTTCCTGTTAATAATTCCGTTGCCCATACCTGACCCGACCCTAACCCTAATGCCAAGACACATTCCTGTTAATAATTCCGTTGCCCATACCTGACCCGACCCTAAACCTAATGCCAAGACACGTTCCTGTTAATAATTCCGTTGCCCATACCTGACCCGACCCTAAACCTAATGCCAAGACACGTTCCTGTTAATAATTCCGTTGCCTATACCTGACCCGACCCTAACCCCAATGCCAAGACATGTTCCTGTTAATAATTCCGTTGCCCATACCTGACCAGACCCTAAACCTAATGCCAAGACACGTTCCTGTTAATAATTCCGATGCCCATACCTGACCCGACCCTAACCCTAATGCCAAGACACGTTCCTGTTAATAATTCCGTTGCCCATACCTGACCCGACCCTAACCCTAATGCCAAGACACGTTCCTGTTAATAATTACGTTGCCCATACCTGACCCGACCCTAACCCTAATGCCAAGACACGTTCCTGTTAATAATTCCGTTGCCCATACCTGACCAGACCCTAACCCTAATGCCAAGACACGTTCCTGTTAATAATTACGTTGCCCATACCTGACCCGACCCTAACCCTAATGCCAAGACACGTTCCTGTTAATAATTCCGTTGCCCATACCTGACCCGACCCTAACCCTAATGCCAAGACACGTTCCTGTTAATAATTCCGTTGCCCATACCTGACCCCACCCTAACCCTAATGCCAAGACACGTTCCTGTTAATAATTCCGTTGCCCATACCTGACCCGACCCTAAACCTAATGCCAAGACACGTTCCTGTTAATAATTCCGTTGCCCATACCTGACCCGACCCTAAACCTAATGCCAAGACACGTTCCTGTTAATAATTCCGTTGCCCATACCTGACCCGACCCTAACCCTAATGCCAAGACACGTTCCTGTTAATAATTCCGTTGCCTATACCTGACCCGACCCTAACCCTAATGCCAAGACACGTTCCTGTTAATAATTACGTTGCCCATACCTGACCAGACCCTTACCCTAATGCCAAGACACGTTCCTGTTAATAATTCCGTTGCCCATACCTGACCCGACCCTAACCCTAATGCCAAGACACGTTCCTGTTAATAATTCCGTTGCCCATACCTGACCCGACCCTAACCCTAATGCCAAGACACGTTCCTGTTAATAATTCCGTTGCCCATACCTGACCCGACCCTAACCCTAATGCCAAGACACGTTCCTGTTAATAATTCCGTTGCCCATACCTGACCCGACCCTAACCCTAATGCCAAGACACGTTCCTGTTAATAATTCCGTTGCCCATACCTGACCCGACCCTAACCCCAATGCCAAGACACGTTCCTGTTAATAATTCCGTTGCCTATACCTGACCTGACCCTAACCATAATGCCAAGACATGTTCCTGTTAATAATTCCGTTGCCCATACCTGACCCGACCCTAACCCTAATGCCAAGACACGTTCCTGTTAATAATTCCGTTGCCCATACCTGACCCGACCCTAACCCCAATGCCAAGACACGTTCCTGTTAATAATTCCGTTGCCCATACCTGACCTGACCCTTACCCCAATGCCAAGACATGTTCCTGTTAATAATTCCGTTGCCCATATCTGACCCGACCCTAACCCTAATGCCAAGACACGTTCCTGTTAATAATTCCGTTGCCCATACCTGACCCGACCCTAACCCTAATGCCAAGACACGTTCCTGTTAATAATTCCGTTGCCCATACCTGACCTGACCCTAACCCTAATGCCAAGACACGTTCCTGTTAATAATTCCGTTGCCCATACCTGACCCGACCCTAACCCTAATGCCAAGACATGTTCCTGTTAATAATTCCGTTGCCCATACCTGACCCGACCCTAACCCTAATGCCAAGACATGTTCCTGTTAATAATTCCGTTGCCCATACCTGACCCGACCCTTACCCTAATGCCAAGACACGTTCCTGTTAATAATTCCGTTGCCCATACCTGACCCGACCCTAACCCTAATGCCAAGACATGTTCCTGTTAATAATTCCGTTGCCCATACCTGACCCGACCCTAACCCCAATGCCAAGACACGTTCCTGTTAATAATTCCGTTGCCCATACCTGACCCCACCCTAACCCCAATGCCAAGACACGTTCCTGTTAATAATTCCGTTGCCCATACCTGACCCCACCCTAACCCTAATGCCAAGACACGTTCCTGTTAATAATTCCGTTGCCTATACCTGACCCCACCCTAACCCTAATGCCAAGACACGTTCCTGTTAATAATTCCGTTGCCCATACCTGACCCGACCCTAACCCTAATGCCAAGACACGTTCCTGTTAATAATTCCGTTGCCCATACCTGACCCGACCCTAACCCTAATGCCAAGACATGTTCCTGTTAATAATTCCGTTGCCCATACCTGACCCGACCCTAACCCTAATGCCAAGACATGTTCCTGTTAATAATTCCGTTGCCCATACCTGACCCGACCCTAACCCTAATGCCAAGACACGTTCCTGTTAATAATTCCGTTGCCCATACCAGACCCGACCCTTACCCTAATGCCAAGACACGTTCCTGTTAATAATTCCGTTGCCCATACCTGACCCGACCCTAACCCTAATGCCAAGACACGTTCCTGTTAATAATTCCGTTGCCCATACCTGACCCGACCCTAACCCTAATGCCAAGACACGTTCCTGTTAATAATTCCGTTGCCCATACCTGACCCGACCCTAACCCTAATGCCAAGACACGTTCCTGTTAATAATTCCGTTGCCCATACCTGACCCGACCCTAACCCTAATGCCAAGACACGTTCCTGTTAATAATTCCGTTGCCCATACCTGACCCCACCCTAACCCTAATGCCAAGACACGTTCCTGTTAATAATTCCGTTGCCCATACCTGACCCGACCCTAACCCTAATGCCAAGACACGTTCCTGTTAATAATTCCGTTGCCCATACCTGACCCGACCCTAAACCTAATGCCAAGACACGTTCCTGTTAATAATTCCGTTGCCCATACCTGACCCGACCCTAACCCTAATGCCAAGACACGTTCCTGTTAATAATTCCGTTGCCCATACCTGACCCGACCCTAAACCTAATGCCAAGACACGTTCCTGTTAATAATTCCGTTGCCCATACCTGACCCTACCCTAACCCTAATGCCAAGACACGTTCCTGTTAATAATTCCGTTGCCCATACCTGACCCGACCCTAAACCTAATGCCAAGACACGTTCCTGTTAATAATTCCGTTGCCCATACCTGACCCTACCCTAACCCTAATGCCAAGACACGTTCCTGTTAATAATTCCGTTGCCCATACCTGACCCGACCCTAACCCTAATGCCAAGACATGTTCCTGTTAATAATTCCATTGCTCATACCTGACCTGACCCTAACCCTAATGCCAAGACACGTTCCTGTTAATAATTCCGTTGCCCATACCTGACCCGACCCTAACCCTAATGCCAAGACATGTTCCTGTTAATAATTCCATTGCTCATACCTGACCTGACCCTAACCCTAATGCCAAGACACGTTCCTGTTAATAATTCCGTTGCCCATACCTGACCTGACCCTAACCCTAATGCCAAGACACGTTCCTGTTAATAATTCCGTTGCCCATACCTGACCCGACCCTAACCCTAATGCCAAGACACGTTCCTGTTAATAATTCCGTTGCCCATACCTGACCCGACCCTAAACCTAATGCCAAGACACGTTCCTGTTAATAATTCCGTTGCCCATACCTGACCCGACCCTAACCCTAATGCCAAGACACGTTCCTGTTAATAATTCCGTTGCCCATACCTGACCCGACCCTAAACCTAATGCCAAGACACGTTCCTGTTAATAATTCCGTTGCCCATACCTGACCCGACCCTAACCCTAATGCCAAGACACGTTCCTGTTAATAATTCCGTTGCCCATACCTGACCCGACCCTAACCCTAATCCCAAGACACGTTCCTGTTAATAATTCCGTTGCCCATACCTGACCTGACCCTAACCCTAATCCCAAGACACGTTCCTGTTAATAATTCCGTTGCCCATACCTGACCTGACCCTAACCCTAATGCCAAGACACGTTCCTGTTAATAATTCCGTTGCCCATACCTGACCCGACCCTAACCCTAATCCCAAGACACGTTCCTGTTAATAATTCCGTTGCCCATACCTGACCTGACCCTAACCCTAATGCCAAGACACGTTCCTGTTAATAATTCCGTTGCCCATACCTGACCCGACCCTAACCCTAATCCCAAGACACGTTCCTGTTAATAATTCCGTTGCCCATACCTGACCCGACCCTAACCCTAATGCCAAGACACGTTCCTGTTAATAATTCCGTTGCCTATACCTGACCCGACCCTAACCCTAATGCCAAGACATGTTCCTGTTAATAATTCCGTTGCCCATACCTGACCTGACCCTAACCCTAATGCCAAGACACGTTCCTGTTAATAATTCCATTGCCCATACCTGACCCAACCCTAACCCTAATGCCAAGACACGTTCCTGTTAATAATTCCGTTGCCTATACCTGACCCCACCCTAACCCTAATGCCAAGACATGTTCCTGTTAATAATTCCGTTGCCTATACCTGACCCGACCCTAACCCTAATGCCAAGACACGTTCCTGTTAATAATTCCGTTGCCCATACCTGACCTGACCCTAACCCTAATGCCAAGACACATTCCTGTTAATAATTCCGTTGCCCATACCTGACCCCACCCTAACCCTAATGCCAAGACACGTTCCTGTTAATAATTTCGTTGCCCATACCTGACCTGACCCTAACCCTAATGCCAAGACACGTTCCTGTTAATAATTCCGTTGCCCATACCTGACCTGACCCTAACCCTAATGCCAAGACACGTTCCTGTTAATAATTCCGTTGCCCATACCTGACCCGACCCTAACCCTAATGCCAAGACACGTTCCTGTTAATAATTCTGTTGCCCATACCTGACCTGACCCTAACCCTAATGCCAAGACACGTTCCTGTTAATAATTTCGTTGTCCATACCTGACCTGACCCTAACCCTAATGCCAAGACACGTTCCTGTTAATAATTCAGTTGTCCATACCTGACCCGACCCTAACCCTAATGCCAAGACACGTTCCTGTTAATAATTCAGTTGTCCATACCTGACCTAACCCTAACCCTAATGCCAAGACACGTTCCTGTTAATAATTCCGTTGCCCATACCTGACCCGACCCTAACCCTAATGCCAAGACACGTTCCTGTTAATAATTCCGTTGTCCATACCTGACCCGACCCTAACCCTAATGCCAAGACACGTTCCTGTTAATAATTCCGTTGCCCATACCTGACCTGACCCTAACCCTAATGCCAAGACACGTTCCTGTTAATAATTCCGTTGCCCATACCTGACCTGACCCTAACCCTAATGCCAAGACACGTTCCTGTTAATAATTCCGTTGCCCATACCTGACCCGACCCTAACCCTAATGCCAAGACACGTTCCTGTTAATAATTCCGTTGCCCATACCTGACCCGACCCTAACCCTAATGCCAAGACACGTTCCTGTTAATAATTCCGTTGCCCATACCTGACCTGACCCTAACCCTAATGCCAAGACATGTTCCTGTTAATAATTCCGTTGCCCATACCTGACCCGACCCTAACCCTAATGCCAAGACACGTTCCTGTTAATAATTCCGTTGCCCATACCTGACCCGACCCTAACCCTAATGCCAAGACACGTTCCTGTTAATAATTCCGTTGCCCATACATGACCCGACCCTAACCCTAATGCCAAGACACGTTCCTGTTAATAATTCCGTTGCCCATACCTGACCCGACCCTAACCCTAATGCCAAGACACGTTCCTGTTAATAATTCCGTTGCCCATACCTGACCCGACCCTAACCCTAATGCCAAGACACGTTCCTGTTAATAATTCCGTTGCCCATACCTGACCCAACCCTTACCCTAATGCCAAGACACGTTCCTGTTAATAATTCCGTTGCCCATATCTGACCCGACCCTAACCCTAATGCCAAGACACGTTCCTGTTAATAATTCCGTTGCCCATACCTGACCCGACCCTAACCCTAATGCCAAGACACGTTCCTGTTAATAATTCCGTTGCCCATACCTGACCCGACCCTAACCCCAATGCCAAGACACGTTCCTGTTAATAATTCCGTTGTCCATACCTGACCCGACCCTAACCCTAATGCCAAGACACGTTCCTGTTAATAATTCCGTTGCCCATACCTGACCCAACCCTAACCCTAATGCCAAGACACGTTCCTGTTAATAATTCCGTTGCCCATACCTGACCCGACCCTTACCCTAATGCCAAGACGCGTTCCTGTTAATAATTCCGTTGCCCATACCTGACCTGACCCTAACCCTAATGCCAAGACATGTTCCTGTTAATAATTCCGTTGCCCATACCTGACCCGACCCTTACCCTAATGCCAAGACATGTTCCTGTTAATAATTCCGTTGCCCATACCTGACCCGACCCTTACCCTAATGCCAAGACACGTTCCTGTTAATAATTCCGTTGCCCATACCTGACCCGACCCTAACCCTAATGCCAAGACACGTTCCTGTTAATAATTCCGTTGCCCATACCTGACCCGACCCTAACCCTAATGCCAAGACACGTTCCTGTTAATAATTCCGTTGCCCATACCTGACCCGACCCTAACCCTAATGCCAAGACACGTTCCTGTTAATAATTCCGTTGCCCATACCTGACCCGACCCTAACCCTAATGCCAAGACACGTTCCTGTTAATAATTCCGTTGCCCATACCTGACCCGACCCTAACCCTAATGCCAAGACACGTTCCTGTTAATAATTCCGTTGCCAATACCTGACCCGACCCTAACCCTAATGCCAAGACACGTTCCTGTTAATAATTCCGTTGCCCATACCTGACCCGACCCTAACCCTAATCCCAAGACACGTTCCTGTTAATAATTCCGTTGCTCATACCTGACCTGACCCTAACCCTAATGCCAAGACATGTTCCTGTTAATAATTCCGTTGCCCATACCTGACCCGACCCTTACCCTAATCCCAAGACACGTTCCTGTTAATAATTCCATTGCCCATACCTGACCCGATCCTAACCCTAATGCCAAGACACGTTCCTGTTAATAATTCCATTGCCTATACCTGACCCGACCCTAACCCTAATGCCAAGACACATTCCTGTTAATAATCCCGTTGCCTATACCTGACCCGACCCTAACCCTAATGCCAAGACACGTTCCTGTTAATAATTCTGTTGCCCATACCTGACCCGACCCTAACCCTAATGCCAAGACACATTCCTGTTAATAATTCCGTTGCCCATACCTGACCTGACCCTAACCCCAATGCCAAGACATGTTCCTGTTAATAATTCCGTTGCCCATACCTGACCTGACCCTAACCCCAATGCCAAGACACGTTCCTGTTAATAATTCCGTTGCCCATACCTAACCCGACCCTAACCCTAATGCCAAGACACATTCCTGTTAATAATCCCGTTGCCTATACCTGACCCGACCCTAACCCTAATGCCAAGACACGTTCCTGTTAATAATTCTGTTGCCCATACCTGACCCGACCCTAACCCTAATGCCAAGACACATTCCTGTTAATAATCCCGTTGCCCATACCTGACCCGACCCTAACCCCAATGCCAAGACACGTTCCTGTTAATAATTCCGTTGCCTATACCTGACCCGACCCTAACCCCAATGCCAAGACACGTTCCTGTTAATAATTCCGTTGCCTATACCTGACCCGACCCTAACCCCAATGCCAAGACACGTTCCTGTTAATAATTCCGTTGCCTATACCTGACCCGACCCTAACCCTAATGCCAAGACACGTTCCTGTTAATAATTTCCGTTGCCTATACCTGACCCGACCCTAACCCCAATGCCAAGACACGTTCCTGTTAATAATTCCGTTGCCAATACCTGACCTGACCCTAACCCTAATGCCAAGACACGTTCCTGTTAATAATTCCGTTGCCCATACCTGACCCGACCCTAACCCTAATGTCAAGACACGTTCCTGTTAATAATTACGTTGCCCATACCTGACCTGACCCTAACCCTAATGCCAAGACATGTTCCTGTTAATAATTCCGTTGCCCATACCTGACCCGACCCTAACCCTAATGCCAAGACACGTTCCTGTTAATAATTCCGTTGCCCATACCTGACCTAACCCTAACCCTAATGCCAAGACACGTTCCTGTTAATAATTCCATTGCCCATACCTGACCCGACCCTAACCCTAATGCCAAGACATGTTCCTGTTAATAATTCCATTGCCCATACCTGACCTGACCCTAACCCTAATGCCAAGACATGTTCCTGTTAATAATTCCGTTGCCCATACCTGACCTAACCCTAACCCTAATGCCAAGACACGTTCCTGTTAATAATTCCATTGCCCATACCTGACCTAACCCTAACCCTAATGCCAAGACACGTTCCTGTTAATAATTTCGTTGCCAATACCTGACCCGACCCTAACCCTAATGCCAAGACACGTTCCTGTTAATAATTTCGTTGCCAATACCTGACCCGACCCTAACCCTAATGCCAAGACATGTTCCTGTTAATAATTTCGTTGCCAATACCTGACCCGACCCTAACCCTAATGCCAAGACATGTTCCTGTTAATAATTCCGTTGTCTATACCTGACCTGACCCTAACCCTAATGCCAAGACATGTTCCTGTTAATAATTTCGTTGCCCATACCTGACCTGACCCTAACCCTAATGCCAGACATGTTCCTGTTAATAATTTCGTTGCCCATACTGACCCACCCTAACCCAATGCAAGACATGTTCATGTTAATAATTCCGTTGGCCCATACTGACCCGACCCTAACCCTAATCCAAGACATGTTCCTGTTAATAATTCCGTTGCCCATACTGACCTGACCCTAAACGTAATGACAAGACACGTTCCTGTTAATAATTCCGTTGCCCATATCTGACCCGACCCTAACCCTAATGCCAAGACATGTTCCTGTTAATAATTCCGTTGCCTATACCTGACCCGACCCTAACCGTAATGCCAAGACACGTTCCTGTTAATAATTCCGTTGCCTATACCTGACCCGACCCTAACCCCAATGCCAAGACACGTTCCTGTTAATAATTCCGTTGCCCATACCTGACCCGACCCTAACCCTAATGCCAAGACATGTTCCTGTTAATAATTCTGTTGCCCATACCTGACCTGACCCTAACCCTAATGCCAAGACATGTTCCTGTTAATAATTCCATTGTCTATACCTGACCTGACCCTAACCCTAATGCCAAGACACGTTCCTGTTAATAATTCCATTGTCTATACCTGACCCGACCCTTACCCTAATGCCAAGACATGTTCCTGTTAATAATTCCGTTGCCTATACCTGACCCGACCCTAACCCCAATGCCAAGACACGTTCCTGTTAATAATTCCATTGTCTATACCTGACCTGACCCTAACCCCAATGCCAAGACACGTTCCTGTTAATAATTCCGTTGCCTATACCTGACCCGACCCTAACCCCAATGCCAAGACACGTTCCTGTTAATAATTCCGTTGCCCATACCTGACCTGACCCTAACCCTAATGCCAAGACACGTTCCTGTTAATAATTCCGTTGCCTATACCTGACCCGACCCTAACCCCAATGCCAAGACACGTTCCTGTTAATAATTCTGTTGCCCATACCTGACCTGACCCTAACCCCAATGCCAAGACACGTTCCTGTTAATAATTCCGTTGCCTATACCTGACCCGACCCTAACCCCAATGCCAAGACACGTTCCTGTTAATAATTCCGTTGCCCATACCTGACCCGACCCTAACCCCAATGCCAAGACACGTTCCTGTTAATAATTCCGTTGCCCATACCTGACCTGACCCTAACCCCAATGCCAAGACACGTTCCTGTTAATAATTCCGTTGCCTATACCTGACCCGACCCTAACCCCAATGCCAAGACACGTTCCTGTTAATAATTCTGTTGCCCATACCTGACCTGACCCTAACCCCAATGCCAAGACACGTTCCTGTTAATAATTCCGTTGCCTATACCTGACCCGACCCTAACCCCAATGCCAAGACACGTTCCTGTTAATAATTCCATTGTCTATACCTGACCCGACCCTAACCCTAATGCCAAGACACGTTCCTGTTAATAATTCCGTTGCCCATACCTGACCTGACCCTAACCCTAATGCCAAGACATGTTCCTGTTAATAATTCCGTTGCCCATACCTGACCTGACCCTAACCCTAATGCCAAGACATGTTCCTGTTAATAATTCCGTTGCCCATACCTGACCTGACCCTAACCCCAATGCCAAGACACGTTCCTGTTAATAATTCCGTTGCCTATACCTGACCCGACCCTAACCCCAATGCCAAGACACGTTCCTGTTAATAATTCCATTGTCTATACCTGACCTGACCCTAACCCCAATGCCAAGACACGTTCCTGTTAATAATTCCGTTGCCTATACCTGACCCGACCCTAACCCCAATGCCAAGACACGTTCCTGTTAATAATTCCGTTGCCCATACCTGACCTGACCCTAACCCTAATGCCAAGACACGTTCCTGTTAATAATTCCGTTGCCTATACCTGACCCGACCCTAACCCCAATGCCAAGACACGTTCCTGTTAATAATTCTGTTGCCCATACCTGACCTGACCCTAACCCCAATGCCAGACACGTTCCTGTTAATAATTCCGTTGCTTATACTTGACCCGACCCTAACCCCAATGCAAGACATGTTCCTGTTAATAATTCCGTTGCCCATACTGACCCGACCCTAACCCCAATGCCAAGACATGTTCCTGTTAATAATTCCGTTGCCTATACCTGACCCGACCCTAACCCCAATGCCAAGACACGTTCCTGTTAATAATTCCGTTGCCCATACCTGACCTGACCCTTACCCTAATGCCAAGACACGTTCCTGTTAATAATTCCGTTGCCCATACCTGACCTGACCCTTACCCTAATGCCAAGACACGTTCCTGTTAATAATTCAGTTGTCCATACCTGACCCGACCCTAACCCTAATGCCAAGACACGTTCCTGTTAATAATTCCGTTGCCCATACCTGACCTGACCCTTACCCTAATGCCAAGACACGTTCCTGTTAATAATTCAGTTGTCCATACCTGACCCGACCCTAACCCCAATGCCAAGACACGTTCCTGTTAATAATTCCGTTGCCCATACCTGACCTGACCCTAACCCCAATGCCAAGACACGTTCCTGTTAATAATTCCGTTGCCCATACCTGACCTGACCCTAACCCTAATGCCAAGACACGTTCCTGTTAATAATTCCGTTGCCTATACCTGACCCGACCCTAACCCTAATGCCAAGACATGTTCCTGTTAATAATTCCGTTGCCTATACCTGACCTGACCCTTACCCTAATGCCAAGACACGTTCCTGTTAATAATTCCGTTGCCCATACCTGACCCGACCCTAACCCTAATGCCAAGACACGTTCCTGTTAATAATTCCATTGTCTATACCTGACCTGACCCTAACCCCAATGCCAAGACACGTTCCTGTTAATAATTCCGTTGCCCATACCTGACCCGACCCTAACCCTAATGCCAAGACACGTTCCTGTTAATAATTCCGTTGCCCATACCTGACCCGACCCTAACCCTAATGCCAAGACACGTTCCTGTTAATAATTCCGTTGCCATACCTGACCCGACCCTTACCCTAATGCCAAGACACGTTCCTGTTAATAATTCCGTTGCCCATACCTGACCCGACCCTTACCCTAATGCCAAGACACGTTCCTGTTAATAATTGCATTGCCCATACCTGACCCGACCCTTACCCTAATGCCAAGACACGTTCCTGTTAATAATTCCGTTGCCCATACCTGACCCGACCCTTACCCTAATGCCAAGACACGTTCCTGTTAATAATTCCGTTGCCCATACCTGACCCGACCCTTACCCTAATGCCAAGACACGTTCCTGTTAATAATTCCGTTGCCCATACCTGACCCGACCCTAACCCTAATGCCAAGACACGTTCCTGTTAATAATTCCGTTGCCCATACCTGACCCGACCCTTACCCTAATCCCAAGACACGTTCCTGTTAATAATTCCGTTGCCCATACCTGACCCGACCCTTACCCTAATGCCAAGACACGTTCCTGTTAATAATTCCGTTGCCCATACCTGACCCGACCCTTACCCTAATGCCAAGACGCGTTCCTGTTAATAATTCCGTTGCCCATACCTGACCCGACCCTTACCCTAATGCCAAGACGCGTTCCTGTTAATAATTCCGTTGCCCATACCTGACCCGACCCTAACCCTAATGCCAAGACATGTTCCTGTTAATAATTCCGTTGCCCATACCTGACCCGACCCTTACCCTAATGCCAAGACGCGTTCCTGTTAATAATTCCGTTGCCCATACCTGACCCGACCCTAACCCTAATGCCAAGACATGTTCCTGTTAATAATTCCGTTGCCCATACCTGACCCGACCCTAAACCTAATGCCAAAACACGTTCCTGTTAATAATTCCGTTGCCCATACCTGACCCGACCCTAAACCTAATGCCAAAACACGTTCCTGTTAATAATTCCGATGCCCATACCTGACCCGACCCTAACCCTAATGCCAAGACATGTTCCTGTTAATAATTACGTTGCCCATACCTGACCCGACCCTAACCCTAATGCCAAGACACGTTCCTGTTAATAATTCCGTTGCCCATACCTGACCCGACCCTAACCCTAATGCCAAGACACGTTCCTGTTAATAATTCCGTTGACCATACCTGACCCGACCCTAACCCTAATGCCAAGACATGTTCCTGTTAATAATTCCGTTGCCCATACCTGACCCGACCCTAACCCTAATGCCAAGACACGTTCCTGTTAATAATTCCGTTGCCCATACCTGACCCGACCCTAACCCTAATGCCAAGACACGTTCCTGTTGATAATTCCGTTGTCCATACCTGACCCAATCCTAACTCTAATGCCAAGACATGTTCCTGTTAATAATTCCGTTGTCCATACCTGACCCGACCCTAAACCTAATGCCAAGACACATTCCTGTTAATAATTCCGTTGCCCATACCTGACCCGACCCTAACCCTAATGCCAAGACACGTTCCTGTTAATAATTCCGTTGCCCATGCCTGACCCGACCCTAACCCTAATGCCAAGACACGTTCCTGTTAATAATTCCGTTGTCCATACCTGACCCGACCCTAACCCTAATGCCAAGACACGTTCCTGTTAATAATTCCGTTGCCCATACCTGACCCGACCCTAAACCTAATGCCAAGACACGTTCCTGTTAATAATTCCGTTGTCCATACCTGACCCGACCCTAAACCTAATGCCAAGACACGTTCCTGTTAATAATTCCGTTGTCCATACCTGACCCGACCCTAACCCTAATGCCAAGACATGTTCCTGTTAATAATTTCCGTTGCCCATGCCTGACCCGACCCTAACCCTAATGCCAAGACACGTTCCTGTTAATAATTCCGTTGTCCATACCTGACCCGACCCTAACCCTAATGCCAAGACACGTTCCTGTTAATAATTCCGTTGCCCATACCTGACCCGACCCTAAACCTAATGCCAAGACACGTTCCTGTTAATAATTCCGTTGTCCATACCTGACCCGACCCTAACCCTAATGCCAAGACACGTTCCTGTTAATAATTCCGTTGCCCATGCCTGACCCGACCCTAACCCTAATGCCAAGACACGTTCCTGTTAATAATTCCGTTGTCCATACCTGACCCGACCCTAACCCTAATGCCAAGACACGTTCCTGTTAATAATTCCGTTGCCCATACCTGACCCGACCCTAAACCTAATGCCAAGACACGTTCCTGTTAATAATTCCGTTGTCCATACCTGACCCGACCCTAACCCTAATGCCAAGACACGTTCCTGTTAATAATTCCGTTGCCCATGCCTGACCCGACCCTAACCCTAATGCCAAGACACGTTCCTGTTAATAATTCCGTTGCCCATACCTGACCCGACCCTAAACCTAATGCCAAGACACGTTCCTGTTAATAATTCCGTTGCCCATACCTGACCCGACCCTAACCCTAATGCCAAGACACGTTCCTGTTAATAATTCCGTTGCCCATACCTGACCCGACCCTAACCCTAATGCCCAGACACGTTCCTGTTAATAATTCCGTTGCCCATACCTGACCCGACCCTAATCCTAATGCCAAGACACGTTCCTGTTATAATTCCGTTGTCCATACCTGACCCCACCCTAACCCTAATGCAGACATGTCCTGTAATAATTCCGTTGCCCATACTGACCCGACCTTACCCTAATGCCAAGACGCGTTCCTGTTAATAATTCCGTTGCCCATACGTGACTGACCCTAACCCTAATGCCAAGACACGTTCCTGTTAATAATTCCGTTGCCCATACTGACCCGACCCTAACCGTAATGCCAAGACACGTTCCTGTTAATAATTCCGTTGCCCATACCTGACCCGACCCTAACCCTAATGCCAAGACATGTTCCTGTTAATAATTCCGTTGCCCATACCTGACCCGACCCTAACCCTAATGCCAAGACACGTTCCTGTTAATAATTCCGTTGCCCATACCTGACCCGACCCTAACCCTAATGCCAAGACACGTTCCTGTTAATAATTCCGTTGCCCATACCTGACCCGACCCTTACCCTAATGCCAAGACACGTTCCTGTTAATAATTCCGTTGCCCATACCTGACCCGACCCTTACCCTAATGCCAAGACACGTTCCTGTTAATAATTCCGTTGCCCATACCTGACCCGACCCTAACCCTAATGCCAAGACACGTTCCTGTTAATAATTCCGTTGCCCATACCTGACCCGACCCTTACCCTAATGCCAAGACACGTTCCTGTTAATAATTCCGTTGCCCATACCTGACCCGACCCTAACCCTAATGCCAAGACACGTTCCTGTTAATAATTCCGTTGCCCATACCTGACCCGACCCTTACCCTAATGCCAAGACACGTTCCTGTTAATAATTCCGTTGCCCATACCTGACCCGACCCTAACCCTAATGCCAAGACACGTTCCTGTTAATAATTCCGTTGCCCATACCTGACCCGACCCTAACCCTAATGCCAAGACACGTTCCTGTTAATAATTCCGTTGCCCATACCTGACCCGACCCTAACCCTAATGCCAAGACATGTTCCTGTTAATAATTCCGTTGCCCATACCTGACCCGACCCTTACCCTAATGCCAAGACACGTTCCTGTTAATAATTCCGTTGCCCATACCTGACCCGACCCTAACCCTAATGCCAAGACACGTTCCTGTTAATAATTCCGTTGCCCATACCTGACCCGACCCTAACCCTAATCCCAAGACACGTTCCTGTTAATAATTACGTTGCCCATACCTGACCCGACCCTAACCCTAATGCCAAGACACGTTCCTGTTAATAATTCCGTTGCCCATACCTGACCCGACCCTAACCCTAATGCCAAGACACGTTCCTGTTAATAATTACGTTGCCCATACCTGACCCGACCCTAACCCTAATGCCAAGACATGTTCCTGTTAATAATTCCGTTGCCCATACCTGACCCAACCCTAACCCTAATGCCAAGACACGTTCCTGTTAATAATTCCGTTGCCCATACCTGACCCGACCCTAACCCTAATGCCAAGACATGTTCCTGTTAATAATTCCGTTGCCCATACCTGACCCGACCCTAACCCTAATGCCAAGACATGTTCCTGTTAATAATTACGTTGCCCATACCTGACCCGACCCTAAACCTAATGCCAAGACACGTTCCTGTTAATAATTCCGTTGCCCATACCTGACCCCACCCTAACCCTAATGCCAAGACACGTTCCTGTTAATAATTCCGTTGCCCATACCTGACCCGACCCTAAACCTAATGCAAGACACGTTCCTGTTAATAATTCCGTTGCCCATACCTGACCCGACCCTAACCCTAATGCCAAGACACGTTCCTGTTAATATATTCCGTTGCTCATACCTGACCCGACCCTTACCCTAATGCCAAGACACGTTCCTGTTAATAATTCCGTTGCCCATACCAGACCCGACCCTAACCCTAATCCCAAGACACATTCCTGTTAATAATTCCGTTGCCCATACCAGACCCCACCCTAACCCTAATCCCAAGACACGTTCCTGTTAATAATTCCGTTGCCCATACCAGACCCGACCCTAACCCTAATGCCAAGACACGTTCCTGTTAATAATTCCGTTGCCCATACCAGACCCGACCCTAACCCTAATGCCAAGACACGTTCCTGTTAATAATTCCGTTGCTCATACCTGACCCGACCCTAACCCTAATGCCAAGACACGTTCCTGTTAATAATTCCGTTGCTCATACCTGACCCGACCCTAACCCTAATGCCAAGACACGTTCCTGTTAATAATTCCGTTGCCCATACCTGACCCGACCCTAACCCTAATGCCAAGACACGTTCCTGTTAATAATTCCGTTGCCCATACCTGACCCGACCCTAACCCTAATGCCAAGACACGTTCCTATTAATAATTCCGTTGCCCATACCTGACCCGACCCTTACCCTAATGCCAAGACACGTTCCTGTTAATAATTCCGTTGCTCATACCTGACCCGACCCTAACCCTAATGCCAAGACACGTTCCTGTTAATAATTCCGTTGCTCATACCTGACCCGACCCTAACCCTAATGCCAAGACACGTTCCTGTTAATAATTCCGTTGCCCATACCTGACCCGACCCTAACCCTAATGCCAAGACACGTTCCTGTTAATAATTCCGTTGCCCATACCAGACCCCACCCTTACCCTAATGCCAAGACACGTTCCTGTTAATAATTCCGTTGCTCATACCTGACCCGACCCTAACCCTAATGCCAAGACACGTTCCTGTTAATAATTCCGTTGCCCATACCTGACCCGACCCTAACCCTAATGCCAAGACACGTTCCTGTTAATAATTCCGTTGCCCATACCTGACCCGACCCTTACCCTAATGCCAAGACACGTTCCTGTTAATAATTCCGTTGCTCATACCTGACCCGACCCTAACCCTAATGCCAAGACACGTTCCTGTTAATAATTCCGTTGCTCATACCTGACCCGACCCTAACCCTAATGCCAAGACACGTTCCTGTTAATAATTCCGTTGCCCATACCTGACCCGACCCTAACCCTAATGCCAAGACACGTTCCTGTTAATAATTCCGTTGCCCATACCAGACCCCACCCTTACCCTAATGCCAAGACACGTTCCTGTTAATAATTCCGTTGCTCATACCTGACCCGACCCTAACCCTAATGCCAAGACACGTTCCTGTTAATAATTCCGTTGCTCATACCTGACCCGACCCTAACCCTAATGCCAAGACACGTTCCTGTTAATAATTCCGTTGCCCATACCTGACCCGACCCTAACCCTAATGCCAAGACACGTTCCTGTTAATAATTCCGTTGCCCATACCAGACCCCACCCTTACCCTAATGCCAAGACACGTTCCTGTTAATAATTCCGTTGCTCATACCTGACCCGACCCTAACCCTAATGCCAAGACACGTTCCTGTTAATAATTCCGTTGCTCATACCTGACCCGACCCTAACCCTAATGCCAAGACACGTTCCTGTTAATAATTCCGTTGCCCATACCAGACCCCACCCTTACCCTAATGCCAAGACACGTTCCTGTTAATAATTCCGTTGCTCATACCTGACCCGACCCTAACCCTAATGCCAAGACACGTTCCTGTTAATAATTCCGTTGCTCATACCTGACCCGACCCTAACCCTAATGCCAAGACACGTTCCTGTTAATAATTCCGTTGCCCATACCAGACCCCACCCTTACCCTAATGCCAAGACACGTTCCTGTTAATAATTCCGTTGCTCATACCTGACCCGACCCTAACCCTAATGCCAAGACACGTTCCTGTTAATAATTCCGTTGCTCATACCTGACCCGACCCTAACCCTAATGCCAAGACACGTTCCTGTTAATAATCCCGTTGCCCATACCTGACCCGACCCTAACCCTAATGCCAAGACACGTTCCTGTTAATAATTCCGTTGCCCATACCAGACCCCACCCTTACCCTAATGCCAAGACACGTTCCTGTTAATAATTCCGTTGCTCATACCTGACCCGACCCTAACCCTAATGCCAAGACACGTTCCTGTTAATAATTCCGTTGCCCATACCTGACCCCACCCTAACCCTAATGCCAAGACACGTTCCTGTTAATAATTCCGTTGCCCATACCTGACCCCACCCTAACCCTAATGCCAAGACACGTTCCTGTTAATAATTCCGTTGCCCATACCAGACCCCACCCTTACCCTAATGCCAAGACACGTTCCTGTTAATAATTCCGTTGCCCATACCAGACCCCACCCTAACCCTAATGCCAAGACACGTTCCTGTTAATAATTCCGTTGCCCATACCTGACCCCACCCTAACCCTAATGCCAAGACACGTTCCTGTTAATAATTCCGTTGCCCATACCAGACCCCACCCTTACCCTAATGCCAAGACACGTTCCTGTTAATAATTCCGTTGCTCATACCTGACCCGACCCTAACCCTAATGCCAAGACACGTTCCTGTTAATAATTCCGTTGCTCATACCTAACCCGATCCTAACCCTAATGCCAAGACACGTTCCTGTTAATAATTCCGTTGCTCATACCTAACCCGATCCTAACCCTAATGCCAAGACACGTTCCTGTTAATAATTCCGTTGCTCATACCTGACCCGACCCTTACCCTAATGCCAAGACACGTTCCTGTTAATAATTCCGTTGCCCATACCTGACCCGACCCTAACCCTAATGCCAAGACATGTTCCTGTTAATAATTCCGTTGCCCATACCTGACCCGACCCTTACCCTAATGCCAAGACACGTTCCTGTTAATAATTCCGTTGCCCATACCAGACCCCACCCTAACCCTAATGCCAAGACATGTTCCTGTTAATAATTCCGTTGCCCATACCTGACCCGACCCTAACCCTAATGCCAAGACACGTTCCTGTTAATAATTCCGTTGCCCATACCTGACCCGACCCTAACCCTAATGCCAAGACACGTTCCTGTTAATAATTCCGTTGCCCATACCTGACCCGACCCTTACCCTAATGCCAAGACACGTTCCTGTTAATAATTCCGTTGCCCATACCTGACCCGACCCTTACCCTAATGCCAAGACACGTTCCTGTTAATAATTCCGTTGCTCATACCTAACCCGATCCTAACCCTAATGCCAAGACACGTTCCTGTTAATAATTCCGTTGCTCATACCTGACCCGACCCTTACCCTAATGCCAAGACACGTTCCTGTTAATAATTCCGTTGCTCATACCTGACCCGACCCTAACCCTAATGCCAAGACACGTTCCTGTTAATAATTCCGTTGCTCATACCTGACCCGATCCTAACCCTAATGCCAAGACACGTTCCTGTTAATAATTTCCGTTGCTCATACCTGACCCGACCCTTAACCCTAATGCCAAGACACGTTCCTGTTAATAATTCCGTTGCCCATACCTGACCCGACCCTAACCCTAATCCCAAGACATG
This sequence comes from Saccoglossus kowalevskii, assembly GCF_000003605.2. Taxonomy (NCBI): domain Eukaryota; kingdom Metazoa; phylum Hemichordata; class Enteropneusta; family Harrimaniidae; genus Saccoglossus; species Saccoglossus kowalevskii. The sequence continues at coordinate 41,548 of NW_003136143.1, forward strand.
TTCCTGTTAATAATTCCGTTGACCATACCTGACCCGACCCTTACCCTAATGCCAAGACACGTTCCTGTTAATAATTCCGTTGCCCATACCTGACCCGACCCTAACCCTAATGCCAAGACACATTCCTGTTAATAATTCCGTTGCCCATATCTGACCCGACCCTAACCCTAATGTCAAGACACGTTCCTGTTAATAATTCCGTTGCCCATACCTGACCCGACCCTAACCCTAATGCCAAGACATGTTCCTGTTAATAATTCCGTTGCCCATACCTGACCCAACCCTAACCCTAATCCCAAGACACATTCCTGTTAATAATTCCGTTGCCCATACCTGACCCGACCCTAACCCTAATGCCAAGACATGTTCCTGTTAATAATTCCGTTGCCCATACCTGACCCCACCCTAACCCTAATCCCAAGACACGTTCCTGTTAATAATTCCGTTGCCCATACCTGACCTGACCCTAACCCTAATGCCAAGACACGTTCCTGTTAATAATTCCGTTGCCCATACCTGACCCGACCCTAACCCTAATCCCAAGACATGTTCCTGTTAATAAATTCCGTTGACCATACCTGACCCGACCCTAAACCCTAATGCCAAGACATGTTCCTGTTAATAATTCCGTTGACCATACCTGACCCGACCCTAACCCTAATACCAAGACACATTCCTGTTATAATTCCGTTGCCCATACCTGACCCGACCCTTACCCAATCCCAGACACGTTCCTGTTAATAATTCCGTTGCCCATACCTGACCCGACTCTTACCTAATGCCAAGACATGTTCTGTATAATTCCGTTGCCCATACTGACCCGACCTACCTAATGCCAGACACGTTCCTGTTAATATTCGTTGCTCATACCTGACCGACCTACCCTATGCCA
>NW_003136152.1:0-17019 GCF_000003605.2 Saccoglossus kowalevskii
TTTCCTGTATTTTACATTCAATTCGGCAAAAATCAGTGAAAATAAATATTATGCAAAACACCCAAAAAGTCTTTTCAGCGGATATTAATCCCAGCTAACATATTTTTGTTTACTGTATGTTCACCGAATTCAGCAAGTGCTTCTAAACTGCACCCTCTGTGGTACTTCAAAGTACGCCATTTTGTTTCATATCCATTGTCATATTTTCAACCAGCTCTTATACCGACCATCCATGTTCTTCCCGATTTTTTGTTTTCTCACCTTTTTGGCGCTTCAAATGAGAAATGAGATTTATGGAATACTTCCAATCCAAAACTACTTCTAATTTAGCCTCAGATGGGGTTCGAAGCCATGATCTTCGATTTACGAGACCGACGCCTTACCACTTGGCCACTAGGGCTATGATAAAAAAATTGGCAGTGACGTCACTACAATTTAGGAAGGTCAATGACATTTAATTTTTCACCCTTTTGGCGCTTCAAATGAGATTTGTGGAATACTTCCAACCCAAAACTACTTCTAATTTAGCCTCAGATGGGGTTCGAACCCATGATCTTCGGTTTACGAGACCGACGCCTTACCACTTGGCCACTGAGGCTATGTTGAACTAAAAATAATTGGCAGTGACGTCACTACAATTTAGGAAGGTCAATTACTTTTATTTTTTCACCGTTTTGGCGCTTCAAATGAGATTTGTGGAATACTTCCAATCCAAAACTACTTCTAATTTAGCCTCAGATGGGGTTCGAACCCATGATCTTCGGTTTACGAGAACAACGCCTTACCACTTGGCCACTGAGTCTATGTTCCACTGAAAATAAATGGCAGTGACGTCACTACAATTTAGTAAGGCCAATGACAAATCGACATTACTTTATCCGCCACACATGACGTCATGGTAAATATCATGTTAATCAAATATTGTTCATGTTCTTACATAAATAAATTGGCATTCATTACACTATCAAATACATTTCGAAATAATAGAACTGTAAAATACTTTAGTTTCGCTTGCAACTAATTTTCGCAGATTTCGGTGAAGAAATGATTCAGTTAAAATAAAATCGTAACAAGTATACCGTTTTCATTAGCTGCATTTTACATTCAAGTCGTCAAAATCAGTGAAAATAAATATTATGCAAAACACTCAAAAAGTCTTTTCAGCGGATATTAATCCCAGCTAACATATTTTTGTTTGCAGTATGTTCACCGAATTCAGCAAGTGCTTCTAAACTGCACCCTCTCTGGTACTTCAAAGTTCGTCATTTTGTTTCATGTCCATTGTCATATTTTCAACCAGATGTTATACCGACCATCCATGTGCTTTCCGGTTTTGTTTCTCACCTTTTTGGCGCATCAAATGAAATTTATGGAATACTTCCAATTAGCTCTTATTTCGACGATCCATGTTTTTCCCGGTTTTTATTTTCTCACCTTTTCGCGCTTCAAATGAGAAATGAGATTTATGGAATACTTCCAATCCAAAACTACTTCTAATTTAGCCTCAGATGGGGTTCGAACCCATGATCTTCGATTTACGAGACCGACGCCTTACCACTTGGCCACTGAGGCTTTGGAGCACTGAAAATAAATGGCAGTGACGTCACTACAATTTAGGAAGGCCTATGAAAAATCGACATCTCTGTATCCGCCACACATGACGTCATGGTAAATATCATGTTAATCAAACATTGTTCATGTCATGTTCTTACATAAATAAATTGGCATTCATTACAATATCAAATACATTTTGAAATAATAGAACTGTAAAATACTTTATTTTCGCATGCAACTAATTTTCGCGGTTTTTGTTGAAGAAAAGATTCATTTAAAATAAAATCGAGCGAAGATACCGTTTTCTGGTAATTTCCATTCAACTCACTACAATTTAGGAAGGCCAATGATTTTTATTTTTTCACCGTTTTGGCGCTTCAAATGAGATTTGTGGAATACTTCCAATCCAAAACTACTTCTAATTTAGCCTCAGATGGGGTTCGAACCCATGATCTGCGGTTTACGAGACCAACGCCTTACCACTTGGCCACAGATGCTATGTTGAACTAAAAATAAATGGCAGTGACGTCACTACAATTTAGGAAGGTCAATGACATTTATTTTTTCACCGTTTTGGCGCTTCAAATGAGATTTGTGGAATACTTCCAATCCAAAACTACTTCTAATTTATCCTCAGATGGGGTTCGAACCCATGATCTTCGGTTTACGAGACCAACGCCTTACCACTTGGCCACTGAGGCTATGTTGAACTAAAAATAAATGGCAGTGACGTCACTACAATTTAGGAAGGTCAATGACTTTTATTTTTTCACCGTTTTGGCGCTTCAAATGAGATTTGTGGAATACTTCCAATCCAAAACTACTTCTCATTTAGTCTCAGATGGGGTTCGAACCCATGATCTTCGGTTTACGAGACCAACGCCTTACCACTTGGCCACTGAGGCTATGTTGAACTGAAAATAAATGGCAGTGACGTCTCTACAATTTAGGAAGGTCAATGACTTTTATTTTTTCACCGTTTTGGCGCTTCAAATGAGATTTGTGGAATACTTCCAATCCAAAACTACTTCTAATTTAGTCTCAGATGGGGTTCGAACCCATGGTCTTCGGTTTACGAGACCAACGCCTTACCACTTGGCCACTAGGGCTATGATAAAAAAATGGCAGTGACGTCACGACAATTTAGGATGGTCAATGATTTTTATTTTTTCACCGTTTTGGCGCTTCAAATGAGATTTGTGGAATACTTCCAATCAAAAACTACTTCTAATTTAGCCTCAGATGGGGTTTGAACCCATGATCTTCGGTTTACGAGACCGACGCCTTACCACTTGGCCACTGAGGCTATGTTGAACTAAAAATAAATGGCAGTGACGTCACTACAATTCAGGAAGGTCAACGACTTTTATTTTTTCACCGTTTTGGCGCTTCAAATGAGATTTGTGGAATACTTCCAATCCAAAACTACTTCTAATTTAGTCTCAGATGGGGTTCGAACCCATGATCTGCGGTTTACGAGACCGACGCCTTACCACTTGCCCACTAGGGCTACTATAAAAGAAATGGCAGTGACATCACTACAAATTAGGAAGGTCAATGACATTTATTTTTTCACCGTTTTGGCGCTTCAAATGAGATTTGTGGAATACTTCCAATCCAAAACCACTTCTAATTTAGCCTCAGATTGGGTTCGAACCCATAATCTTCGGTTTACGAGACCAACGCCTTACCACTTGGCCACTGAGGCTATGTTGAACGAAAAGTAAATAGCAGTGACGTCACTACAAATTAGGAAGGTCAATGACATTTATTTTTTCACCGTTTTGGCGCTTCAAATGAGATTTGTGGAATACTTCCAATCCATAACTACTTCTAATTTAGCCTCAGATTGGGTTCGAACCCATAATCTTCGGTTTACGAGACCAACGCCTTACCACTTGGCCACTGAGGCTATGTTGAACGAAAAGTAAATGGCAGTGACGTCACTACAATTTAGGAAGGTCAATGACTTTTATTTTTTCACCGTTTTGGCGCTTCAAATAAGATTTGTAGAATACTTTCAATCCAAATCTACTTCTAATTTAGCCTCAGATAGGGTTCGAACCCATGATCTTCGGTTTACGAGACCAACGCCTTACCACTTGGCCACGATAAAGGAAATGGCAGTGACGTCACTACAATTTAGGAAGGTCAATGATTTTTATTTTTTCACCGTTTTGGCGTTTCAAATGAGATTTGTGGAATACTTCCAATCCAAAACTACTTCTAATTTAGTCTCAGATGGGGTTCGAACCCATGATCTTCGGTTTACGAGACCAACGCCTTACCACTTGGCCACTGAGGCTATGTTGAACTGAAAATAAATGGCAGTGACGTCACTACAATTTAGTAAGGCCAATGATTTTTATTTTTTCACCGTTTTGGCGTTTCAAATGAGATTTGTGGAATACTTCCAATCCAAAACTACTTCTAATTTAGTCTCAGATGGGGTTCGAACCCATGATCTTCGGTTTACGAGACCGATGCCTTACCACTTGCCCACTAGGGCTACTATAAAAGAAGTGGCAGTGACATCACTACAATTTAGGAAGGTCAATGACATTTATTTTTTCACCCTTTTGGCGCTTCAAATGAGATTTGTGGAATACTTCCAATCCAAAACTACTTCTAATTTAGTCTCAGATAGGGTTCGAACCCATGATCTTCGGTTTACGAGACCGACGCCTTACCACTTGGCCACTGAGGCTATGTTGAACTAAAAATAATTGGCAGTGACGTCACTACAATTTAGGAAGGTCAATTACTTTTATTTTTTCACCGTTTTGGCGCTTCAAATGAGATTTGTGGAATACTTCCAATCCAAAACTACTTCTAATTTAGCCTCAGATGGGGTTCGAACCCATGATCTTCGGTTTACGAGAACAACGCCTTACCACTTGGCCACAGAGTCTACGTTGCACTGAAAATAAATGGCAGTGACGTCACTACAATTTAGTAAGGCCAATGACAAATCGACATTACTTTATCCGCCACACATGACGTCATGGTAAATATCATGTTAATCAAATATTGTTCATGTTCTTACATAAATAAATTGGCATTCATTACACTATCAAATACATTTCGAAATAATAGAACTGTAAAATACTTTAGTTTCGCTTGCAACTAATTTTCGCAGATTTCGGTGAAGAAATGATTCAGTTAAAATAAAATCGTAACAAATATACCGTTTTCATTAGCTGCATTTTACATTCAAGTCGTCAAAATCAGTGAAAATAAATATTATGCAAAACACCCAAAAAGTCTTTTCAGCGGATATTAATCCCAGCTAACATATTTTTGTTTACAGTATGTTCACCGAATTCAGCAAGTGCTTCTAAACTGCACCCTCTCTGGTACTTCAAAGTTCGTCATTTTGTTTCATGTCCATTGTCATATTTTCAACCAGATGTTATACCGACCATCCATGTGCTTTCCGGTTTTTGTTTTCTCACCTTTTTGGCGCATCAAATGAAATTTATGGAATACTTCCAATTAGCTCTTATTTCGACGATCCATGTTTTTCCCGGTTTTTATTTCTCACCTTTCGCGCTTCAAATGAGAAATGAGATTTATGGAATACTTCCAATCCAAAACTACTTCTAATTTAGCCTCAGATGGGGTTCGAACCCATGATCTCGATTTACGAGACCGACGCATTACCACTTGGCCACTGAGGCTTTGGAGCACTGAAAATAAATGGCAGTGACGTCACTACAATTTAGGAAGGCCTATGAAAAATCGACATCTCTGTATCCGCCACACATGACGTCATGGTAAATATCATGTTAATCAAACATTGTTCATGTCATGTTCTTACATAAATAAATTGGCATTCATTACAATATCAAATACATTTTGAAATAATAGAACTGTAAAATACTTTATTTTCGCATGCAACTAATTTTCGCGGTTTTTGTTGAAGAAAAGATTCATTTAAAATAAAATCGAGCGAAGATACCGTTTTCTGGTAATTTCCATTCAACTCACTACAATTTAGGAAGGCCAATGATTTTTATTTTTTCACCGTTTTGGCGCTTCAAATGAGATTTGTGGAATACTTCCAATCCAAAACTACTTCTAATTTAGCCTCAGATGGGGTTCGAACCCATGATCTGCGGTTTACGAGACCAACGCCTTACCACTTGGCCACAGATGCTATGTTGAACTAAAAATAAATGGCAGTGACGTCACTACAATTTAGGAAGGTCAATGACATTTATTTTTTCACCGTTTTGGCGCTTCAAATGAGATTTGTGGAATACTTCCAATCCAAAACTACTTCTAATTTAGCCTCAGATGGGGTTCGAACCCATGATCTTCGGTTTACGAGAACAACGCCTTACCACTTGGCCACTGAGTCTATGTTCCACTGAAAATAAATGGCAGTGACGTCACTACAATTTAGTAAGGCCAATGACAAATCGACATTACTTTATCCGCCACACATGACGTCATGGTAAATATCATGTTAATCAAATATTGTTCATGTTCTTACATAAATAAATTGGCATTCATTACACTATCAAATACATTTCGAAATAATAGAACTGTAAAATACTTTAGTTTCGCTTGCAACTAATTTTCGCAGATTTCGGTGAAGAAATGATTCAGTTAAAATAAAATCGTAACAAGTATACCGTTTTCATTAGCTGCATTTTACATTCAAGTCGTCAAAATCAGTGAAAATAAATATTATGCAAAACACTCAAAAAGTCTTTTCAGCGGATATTAATCCCAGCTAACATATTTTTGTTTGCAGTATGTTCACCGAATTCAGCAAGTGCTTCTAAACTGCACCCTCTCTGGTACTTCAAAGTTCGTCATTTTGTTTCATGTCCATTGTCATATTTTCAACCAGATGTTATACCGACCATCCATGTGCTTTCCGGTTTTTGTTTTCTCACCTTTTTGGCGCATCAAATGAAATTTATGGAATACTTCCAATTAGCTCTTATTTCGACGATCCATGTTTTTCCCGGTTTTTATTTTCTCACCTTTTCGCGCTTCAAATGAGAAATGAGATTTATGGAATACTTCCAATCCAAAACTACTTCTAATTTAGCCTCAGATGGGGTTCGAACCCATGATCTTCGATTTACGAGACCGACGCCTTACCACTTGGCCACTGAGGCTTTGGAGCACTGAAAATAAATGGCAGTGACGTCACTACAATTTAGGAAGGCCTATGAAAAATCGACATCTCTGTATCCGCCACACATGACGTCATGGTAAATATCATGTTAATCAAACATTGTTCATGTCATGTTCTTACATAAATAAATTGGCATTCATTACAATATCAAATACATTTTGAAATAATAGAACTGTAAAATACTTTATTTTCGCATGCAACTAATTTTCGCGGTTTTTGTTGAAGAAAAGATTCATTTAAAATAAAATCGAGCGAAGATACCGTTTTCTGGTAATTTCCATTCAACTCACTACAATTTAGGAAGGCCAATGATTTTTATTTTTTCACCGTTTTGGCGCTTCAAATGAGATTTGTGGAATACTTTCAATCCAAAACTACTTCTAATTTAGCCTCAGATGGGGTTCGAACCCATGATCTTTACGAGACCAACGCCTTACCACTTGGCCACTGATGCTATGTTGAACTAAAAATAAATGGCAGTGACGTCACTACAATTTAGGAAGGTCAATGACATTTATTTTGTCACCGTTTTGGCGCTTCAAATAAGATTTGTGGAATACTTCCAATCCAAAACTACTTCTAATTAATCCTCAGATGGGGTTCGAACCCATGATCTTCGGTTTACGAGACCAACGCCTTACCACTTGGCCACTGAGGCTATGTTGACCTAAAAATAAATGGCAGTGACGTCACTACAATTTAGGAAGGTCAATGACTTTTATTTTTTCACCGTTTTGGCGCTTCAAATGAGATTTGTGGAATACTTCCAATCCAAAACTACTTCTCATTTAGCCTCAGATGGGGTTCGAACCCATGATTTTCGGTTTACGAGACCGACGCTTTACCACTTGGCCACTGAGGCTATGTTGAACTAAAAATAAATGGCAGTGACGTCTCTACAATTTAGGAAGGTCAATGACTTTCATTTTTTCACCGTTTTGGCGCTTCAAATGAGATTTGTGGAATACTTCCAATCCAAAACTACTTCTCATTTAGCCTCAGATGGGGTTCGAACCCATGATTTTCGGTTTACGAGACCGACGCTTTACCACTTGGCCACTGAGGCTATGTTGAACTAAAAATAAATGGCAGTGACGTCTCTACAATTTAGGAAGGTCAATGACTTTCATTTTTTCACCGTTTTGGCGCTTCAAATGAGATTTGTGGAATACTTCCAATCCAAAACTACTTCTAATTTAGTCTCAGATGGGGTTCGAACCCATGGTCTTCGGTTTAAGAGACCAACGCCTTACCACTTGGCCACTAGGGCTATGATAAAAAAATGGCAGTGACGTCACGACAATTTAGGATGGTCAATGATTTTTATTTTTTCACCGTTTTGGCGATTCAAATGAGATTTGTGGAATACTTCCAATCAAAAACTACTTCTAATTTAGCCTCAGATGGGGTTTGGACCCATGATCTTCGGTTTACGAGACCGACGCCTTACCACTTGGCCACTGAGGCTATGTTGAACTAAAAATAAATGGCAGTGACGTCACTACAATTTAGGAAGGTCAACGACTTTTATTTTTTCACCGTTTTGGCGCTTCAAATGAGATTTGTGGAATACTTCCAATCCAAAACTACTTCTAATTTAGTCTCAGATGGGGTTCGAACCCATGATCTGCGGTTTACGAGACCGACGCCTTACCACTTGCCAACTAGGGCTACTATAAAAGAAATGGCAGTGACATCACTACAAATTAGGAAGGTCAATGACATTTATTTTTTCACCGTTTTGGCGCTTCAAATGAGATTTGTGGAATACTTCCAATCCAAAACTACTTCTAATTTAGCCTCAGATGGGGTTCGAACCCATAATCTTCGGTTTACGAGACTAACGCGTTACCACTTGGCCACTGAGGCTATGTTGCACTGAAAATAAATGGCAGTGACGTCACTACAATTTAGGAAGGCTATGGAAAATCGACATCACTATATCCACCACACATGACGTCATGGTAAATATTATGTTATTCAAATATTGTTCATGTCATGTTCTTACATAAATAAATTGGCATTCATTACACTATCAAATACATTTCGAAATAACAGAACTGTAAAATACTTTAGTTTCGCTTGCAACTAATTTTCGCGGTTTTCGGTGAAGAAATGATTCAGTTAAAATAAAATCGAGCGAATATACCGTTTTCCTGTATTTTACATTCAACTCGTCAAAAATCAGTGAAAATAAATATTATGCAAAACACCCAAAAAGTCTTTTCAGCGGATATTAATCCCAGCTAACATATTTTTGTTTACAGTATGTTCACCGAATTCAGCAAGTGCTTCTAAACTGCACCCTCTCTGGTACTTCAAAGTTCGTCATTTTGTTTCATGTCCATTGTCATGATTTTCAACCAGATATTATACCGACCATCCATGTGCTTTCCGGTTTTTGTTTTCTCACCTTTTTGGCGCATCAAATGAAATTTATGGAATACTTCCAATTAGCTCTTATTTCGACGATCCATGTTTTTCCCGGTTTTTATTTTCTCACCTTTTCGCGCTTCAAATGAGAAATGAGATTTATGGAATACTTCCAATCCAAAACTACTTCTAATTTAGCCTCAGATGGGGTTCGAACCCATGATCTTCGGTTTACGAGACCGACGCCTTACCACTTGGCCACTGAGGCTTTGGAGCACTGAAAATAAATGGCAGTGACGTCACTACAATTTAGGAAGGCCTATGAAAAATCGACATCTCTGTATCCGCCACACATAAGGTCATGGTAAATATCATGTTAATCAAATATTGTTCATGTCATGTTCTTACATAAATAAATTGGCATTCATTACACTATCAAATACATTTCGAAATAATAGAACAGTAAAATACTTTAGTTTCGCTTGCAACTAATTTTCGCGGGTTTCAGTGAAGAAATGATTCAGTTAAAATAAAATCGAGCGAATATACCGTTTTCCTGTATTTTACATTCAATTCGGCAAAAATCAGTGAAAATAAATATTATGCAAAACACCCAAAAAGTCTTTTCAGCGGATATATCCCAGCTAACATATTTTTTACAGTATGTCAACGAATGCTTTTAAATGCACCTCTCTGGTACTTCAAAGTACGCCATTTTGTTTCATGTCCATTGTCATATTTTCAACCATCCATGTTTTTGGCTCTTCAAATGAGAAATGAGATTTGTAGAATACTTCCAATCAGCTCTTATTTCTACCATCCTTGTTCTTCCTGATTTTTGTTTTCTCACCTTTTTGGCGCTTCAAATGAGAAATGAGATTTATGGAATACTTCCAATCCAAAAGTACTTCTAATTTAGCCTCAGATGGGGTTCGAACCCATGATCTTCGGTTTACGAGACCGACGCCTTACCACTTGGCCACTAGGGCTATGATAAAAAAATTGGCAGTGACGTCACTACAATTTAGGAAGGTCAATGACATTTAATTTTTCACCCTTTTGGCGCTTCAAATGAGATTTGTGGAATACTTCCAACCCAAAACTACTTCTAATTTAGCCTCAGATGGGGTTCGAACCCATGATCTTCGGTTTACGAGACCGACGCCTTACCACTTGGCCACTGAGGCTATGTTGAACTAAAAATAATTGGCAGTGACGTCACTACAATTTAGGAAGGTCAATTACTTTTATTTTTTCACCGTTTTGGCGCTTCAAATGAGATTTGTGGAATACTTCCAATCCAAAACTACTTCTAATTTAGCCTCAGATGGGGTTCGAACCCATGATCTTCGGTTTACGAGAACAACGCCTTACCACTTGGCCACTGAGTCTATGTTCCACTGAAAATAAATAGCAGTGACGTCACTACAATTTAGTAAGGCCAATGACAAATCGACATTACTTTATCCGCCACACATGACGTCATGGTAAATATCATGTTAATCAAATATTGTTCATGTTCTTACATAAATAAATTGGCATTCATTACACTATCAAATACATTTCGAAATAATAGAACTGTAAAATACTTTAGTTTCGCTTGCAACTAATTTTCGCAGATTTCGGTGAAGAAATGATTCAGTTAAAATAAAATCGTAACAAGTATACCGTTTTCATTAGCTGCATTTTACATTCAAGTCGTCAAAATCAGTGAAAATAAATATTATGCAAAACACTCAAAAAGTCTTTTCAGCGGATATTAATCCCAGCTAACATATTTTTGTTTACAGTATGTTCACCGAATTCAGCAAGTGCTTCTAAACTGCACCCTCTCTGGTACTTCAAAGTTCGTCATTTTGTTTCATGTCCATTGTCATATTTTCAACCAGATGTTATACCGACCATCCATGTGCTTTCCGGTTTTTGTTTTCTCACCTTTTTGGCGCATCAAATGAAATTTATGGAATACTTCCAATTAGCTCTTATTTCGACGATCCATGTTTTTCCCGGTTTTTATTTTCTCACCTTTTCGCGCTTCAAATGAGAAATGAGATTTATGGAATACTTCCAATCCAAAACTACTTCTAATTTAGCCTCAGATGGGGTTCGAACCCATGATCTTCGATTTACGAGACCGACGCCTTACCACTTGGCCACTGAGGCTTTGGAGCACTGAAAATAAATGGCAGTGACGTCACTACAATTTAGGAAGGCCTATGAAAAATCGACATCTCTGTATCCGCCACACATGACGTCATGGTAAATATCATGTTAATCAAACATTGTTCATGTCATGTTCTTACATAAATAAATTGGCATTCATTACAATATCAAATACATTTTGAAATAATAGAACTGTAAAATACTTTATTTTCGCATGCAACTAATTTTCGCGGTTTTTGTTGAAGAAAAGATTCATTTAAAATAAAATCGAGCGAAGATACCGTTTTCTGGTAATTTCCATTCAACTCACTACAATTTAGGAAGGCCAATGATTTTTATTTTTTCACCGTTTTGGCGCTTCAAATGAGATTTGTGGAATACTTCCAATCCAAAACTACTTCTAATTTAGCCTCAGATGGGGTTCGAACCCATGATCTGCGGTTTACGAGACCAACGCCTTACCACTTGGCCACAGATGCTATGTTGAACTAAAAATAAATGGCAGTGACGTCACTACAATTTAGGAAGGTCAATGACATTTATTTTTTCACCGTTTTGGCGCTTCAAATGAGATTTGTGGAATACTTCCAATCCAAAACTACTTCTAATTTAGCCTCAGATGGGGTTCGAACCCATGATCTTCGGTTTACGAGACCGATGCCTTACCACTTGCCCACTAGGGCTACTATAAAAGAAGTGGCAGTGACATCACTACAATTTAGGAAGGTCAATGACATTTATTTTTTCACCCTTTTGGCGCTTCAAATGAGATTTGTGGAATACTTCCAATCCAAAACTACTTCTAATTTAGTCTCAGATAGGGTTCGAACCCATGATCTTCGGTTTACGAGACCGACGCCTTACCACTTGGCCACTGAGGCTATGTTGAACTAAAAATAATTGGCAGTGACGTCACTACAATTTAGGAAGGTCAATTACTTTTATTTTTTCACCGTTTTGGCGCTTCAAATGAGATTTGTGGAATACTTCCAATCCAAAACTACTTCTAATTTAGCCTCAGATGGGGTTCGAACCCATGATCTTCGGTTTACGAGAACAACGCCTTACCACTTGGCCACAGAGTCTACGTTGCACTGAAAATAAATGGCAGTGACGTCACTACAATTTAGTAAGGCCAATGACAAATCGACATTACTTTATCCGCCACACATGACATCATGGTAAATATCATGTTAATCAAATATTGTTCATGTTCTTACATAAATAAATTGGCATTCATTACACTATCAAATACATTTCGAAATAATAGAACTGTAAAATACTTTAGTTTCGCTTGCAACTAATTTTCGCAGATTTCGGTGAAGAAATGATTCAGTTAAAATAAAATCGTAACAAATATACCGTTTTCATTAGCTGCATTTTACATTCAAGTCGTCAAAATCAGTGAAAATAAATATTATGCAAAACACCCAAAAAGTCTTTTCAGCGGATATTAATCCCAGCTAACATATTTTTGTTTACAGTATGTTCACCGAATTCAGCAAGTGCTTCTAAACTGCACCCTCTCTGGTACTTCAAAGTTCGTCATTTTGTTTCATGTCCATTGTCATATTTTCAACCAGATGTTATACCGACCATCCATGTGCTTTCCGGTTTTTGTTTTCTCACCTTTTTGGCGCATCAAATGAAATTTATGGAATACTTCCAATTAGCTCTTATTTCGACGATCCATGTTTTTCCCGGTTTTTATTTTCTCACCTTTTCGCGCTTCAAATGAGAAATGAGATTTATGGAATACTTCCAATCCAAAACTACTTCTAATTTAGCCTCAGATGGGGTTCGAACCCATGATCTTCGATTTACGAGACCGACGCCTTACCACTTGGCCACTGAGGCTTTGGAGCACTGAAAATAAATGGCAGTGACGTCACTACAATTTAGGAAGGCCTATGAAAAATCGACATCTCTGTATCCGCCACACATGACGTCATGGTAAATATCATGTTAATCAAACATTGTTCATGTCATGTTCTTACATAAATAAATTGGCATTCATTACAATATCAAATACATTTTGAAATAATAGAACTGTAAAATACTTTATTTTCGCATGCAACTAATTTTCGCGGTTTTTGTTGAAGAAAAGATTCATTTAAAATAAAATCGAGCGAAGATACCGTTTTCTGGTAATTTCCATTCAACTCACTACAATTTAGGAAGGCCAATGATTTTTATTTTTTCACCGTTTTGGCGCTTCAAATGAGATTTGTGGAATACTTCCAATCCAAAACTACTTCTAATTTAGCCTCAGATGGGGTTCGAACCCATGATCTGCGGTTTACGAGACCAACGCCTTACCACTTGGCCACAGATGCTATGTTGAACTAAAAATAAATGGCAGTGACGTCACTACAATTTAGGAAGGTCAATTACTTTTATTTTTTCACCGTTTTGGCGCTTCAAATGAGATTTGTGGAATACTTCCAATCCAAAACTACTTCTAATTTAGCCTCAGATGGGGTTCGAACCCATGATCTTCGGTTTACGAGAACAACGCCTTACCACTTGGCCACAGAGTCTACGTTGCACTGAAAATAAATGGCAGTGACGTCACTACAATTTAGTAAGGCCAATGACAAATCGACATTACTTTATCCGCCACACATGACGTCATGGTAAATATCATGTTAATCAAATATTGTTCATGTTCTTACATAAATAAATTGGCATTCATTACACTATCAAATACATTTCGAAATAATAGAACTGTAAAATACTTTAGTTTCGCTTGCAACTAATTTTCGCAGATTTCGGTGAAGAAATGATTCAGTTAAAATAAAATCGTAACAAATATACCGTTTTCATTAGCTGCATTTTACATTCAAGTCGTCAAAATCAGTGAAAATAAATATTATGCAAAACACCCAAAAAGTCTTTTCAGCGGATATTAATCCCAGCTAACATATTTTTGTTTACAGTATGTTCACCGAATTCAGCAAGTGCTTCTAAACTGCACCCTCTCTGGTACTTCAAAGTTCGTCATTTTGTTTCATGTCCATTGTCATATTTTCAACCAGATGTTATACCGACCATCCATGTGCTTTCCGGTTTTTGTTTTCTCACCTTTTTGGCGCATCAAATGAAATTTATGGAATACTTCCAATTAGCTCTTATTTCGACGATCCATGTTTTTCCCGGTTTTTATTTTCTCACCTTTTCGCGCTTCAAATGAGAAATGAGATTTATGGAATACTTCCAATCCAAAACTACTTCTAATTTAGCCTCAGATGGGGTTCGAACCCATGATCTTCGATTTACGAGACCGACGCCTTACCACTTGGCCACTGAGGCTTTGGAGCACTGAAAATAAATGGCAGTGACGTCACTACAATTTAGGAAGGCCTATGAAAAATCGACATCTCTGTATCCGCCACACATGACGTCATGGTAAATATCATGTTAATCAAACATTGTTCATGTCATGTTCTTACATAAATAAATTGGCATTCATTACAATATCAAATACATTTTGAAATAATAGAACTGTAAAATACTTTATTTTCGCATGCAACTAATTTTCGCGGTTTTTGTTGAAGAAAAGATTCATTTAAAATAAAATCGAGCGAAGATACCGTTTTCTGGTAATTTCCATTCAACTCACTACAATTTAGGAAGGCCAATGATTTTTATTTTTTCACCGTTTTGGCGCTTCAAATGAGATTTGTGGAATACTTCCAATCCAAAACTACTTCTAATTTAGTCTCAGATAGGGTTCGAACCCATGATCTGCGGTTTACGAGACCAACGCCTTACCACTTGGCCACAGATGCTATGTTGAACTAAAAATAAATGGCAGTGACGTCACTACAATTTAGGAAGGTCAATGACATTTATTTTTTCACCGTTTTGGCGCTTCAAATGAGATTTGTGGAATACTTCCAATCCAAAACTACTTCTAATTTATCCTCAGATGGGGTTCGAACCCATGATCTTCGGTTTACGAGACCAACGCCTTACCACTTGGCCACTGAGGCTATGTTGAACTAAAAATAAATGGCAGTGACGTCACTACAATTTAGGAAGGTCAATGACTTTTATTTTTTCACCGTTTTGGCGCTTCAAATGAGATTTGTGGAATACTTCCAATCCAAAACTACTTCTCATTTAGCCTCAGATGGGGTTCGAACCCATGATTTTCGGTTTACGAGACCGACGCCTTACCACTTGGCCACTGAGGCTATGTTGAACTAAAAATAAATGGCAGTGACGTCTCTACAATTTAGGAAGGTCAATGACTTTTATTTTTTCACCGTTTTGGCGCTTCAAATGAGATTTGTGGAATACTTCCAATCCAAAACTACTTCTAATTTAGTCTCAGATGGGGTTCGAACCCATGGTCTTCGGTTTACGAGACCAACGCCTTACCACTTGGCCACTGGGGCTATGATAAAAAAATGGCAGTGACGTCACGACAATTTAGGATGGTCAATGATTTTTATTTTTTCACCGTTTTGGCGCTTCAAATGAGATTTGTGGAATACTTCCAATCAAAAACTACTTCTAATTTAGCCTCAGATGGGGTTTGAACCCATGATCTTCGGTTTACGAGACCGACGCCTTACCACTTGGCCACTGAGGCTATGTTGAACTAAAAATAAATGGCAGTGACGTCACTACAATTCAGGAAGGTCAACGACTTTTATTTTTTCACCGTTTTGGCGCTTCAAATGAGATTTGTGGAATACTTCCAATCCAAAACTACTTCTAATTTAGTCTCAGATGGGGTTCGAACCCATGATCTGCGGTTTACGAGACCGACGCCTTACCACTTGCCCACTAGGGCTACTATAAAAGAAATGGCAGTGACATCACTACAAATTAGGAAGGTCAATGACATTTATTTTTTCACCGTTTTGGCGCTTCAAATGAGATTTGTGGAATACTTCCAATCCAAAACCACTTCTAATTTAGCCTCAGATTGGGTTCGAACCCATAATCTTCGGTTTACGAGACCAACGCCTTACCACTTGGCCACTGAGGCTATGTTGAACGAAAAGTAAATGGCAGTGACGTCACTACAAATTAGGAAGGTCAATGACATTTATTTTTTCACCGTTTTGGCGCTTCAAATGAGATTTGTGGAATACTTCCAATCCATAACTACTTCTAATTTAGCCTCAGATTGGGTTCGAACCCATAATCTTCGGTTTACGAGACCAACGCCTTACCACTTGGCCACTGAGGCTATGTTGAACGAAAAGTAAATGGCAGTGACGTCACTACAATTTAGGAAGGTCAATGACTTTTATTTTTTCACCGTTTTGGCGCTTCAAATAAGATTTGTGGAATACTTTCAATCCAAATCTACTTCTAATTTAGCCTCAGATAGGGTTCGAACCCATGATCTTCGGTTTACGAGACCAACGCCTTACCACTTGGCCACGATAAAGGAAATGGCAGTGACGTCACTACAATTTAGGAAGGTCAATGATTTTTATTTTTTCACCGTTTTGGCGTTTCAAATGAGATTTGTGGAATACTTCCAATCCAAAACTACTTCTAATTTAGTCTCAGATGGGGTTCGAACCCATGATCTTCGGTTTACGAGACCAACGCCTTACCACTTGGCCACTGAGGCTATGTTGAACTGAAAATAAATGGCAGTGACGTCACTACAATTTAGTAAGGCCAATGATTTTTATTTTTTCACCGTTTTGGCGTTTCAATGAGATTTGTGGAATACTTCCAATCCAAAACTACTTCTAATTTAGTCTCAGATGGGGTTCGAACTCATGATCTTCGGTTTACGAGAC
>NW_003136221.1:0-29339 GCF_000003605.2 Saccoglossus kowalevskii
TCACAGTTTTTCATTAGATAATGTGTTCTATGCTAAATTTTACATATTCATTGTGTTTTAATTTAGCGCATTTTTCCAGTCAGCGAAATAAGCTAAATTAAAACCCAGTGAATAATTACCCCCTTTACAGTATTTGATGTTTTCAGACTGGCTAACAAGCATTGATTCATCAGTACATGAACATTCAATTGCAGCACTGCAATACAAAAGTACAAAACTAGATTTAGTATTTGATGTTTTCAGACTGGCTAACGAGCTTTGATTCATCAGTACATGAACATTCAATTGCAGCAACTGCAATACAAAAGTACAAGACTAGATTTAGTATTTGATGTTTTCAGACTGGCTAACAAGCATTGATTCATCAGTACATGAACATTCAATTGCAGCACTGCAATACAAAAGTACAAAACTAGATTTAGTATTTGATGTTTTCAGACTGGCTAACAAGCATTGATTCATCAGTACATGAACATTCAATTGCAGCACTGCAATACAAAAGTACAAGACTAGATTTATAGTATTTGATGTTTTCAGACTGGCTAACGAGCTTTGTTTCATTAGTACATAAACATTCAATTGCAGCACTGCAATACAAAAGTACAAAACTAGATTTAGTATTTGATGTTTTCAGACTGGCTAACAAGCATTGATTCATCAGTACATGAACATTCAATTGCAGCACTGCAATACAAAAGTACAAAACTAGATTTAGTATTTGATGTTTTCAGACTGGCTAACAAGCATTGATTCATCAGTACATGAACATTCAATTGCAGCACTGCAATACAAAAGTACAAGACTAGATTTAGTATTTGATGTTTTCAGACTGGCTAACAAGCATTGATTCATCAGTACATGAACATTCAATTGCAGCACTGCAATACAAAAGTACAAGACTAGATTTAGTATTTGATGTTTTCAGACTGGCTAACGAGCTTTGATTCATCAGTACATGAACATTCAATTGCAGCACTGCAATACAAAAGTACAAGACTAGATTTAGTATTTGATGTTTTCAGACTGGCTAACAAGCATTGATTCATCAGTACATGAACATTCAATTGCAGCACTGCAATACAAAAGTACAAAACTAGATTTAGTATTTGATGTTTTCAGACTGGCTAACAAGCATTGATTCATCAGTACATGAACATTCAATTGCAGCACTGCAATACAAAAGTACAAGACTAGATTTAGTATTTGATGTTTTCAGACTGGCTAACGAGCTTTGATTCATCAGTACATGAACATTCAATTGCAGCACTGCAATACAAAAGTACAAGACTAGATTTAGTATTTGATGTTTTCAGACTGGCTAACAAGCATTGATTCATCAGTACATGAACATTCAATTGCAGCACTGCAATACAAAAGTACAAAACTAGATTTAGTATTTGATGTTTTCAGACTGGCTAACAAGCATTGATTCATCAGTACATGAACATTCAATTGCAGCACTGCAATACAAAAGTACAAGACTAGATTTATAGTATTTGATGTTTTCAGACTGGCTAACGAGCTTTGTTTCATTAGTACATAAACATTCAATTGCAGCACTGCAATACAAAAGTACAAAACTAGATTTAGTATTTGATGTTTTCAGACTGGCTAACAAGCATTGATTCATCAGTACATGAACATTCAATTGCAGCACTGCAATACAAAAGTACAAAACTAGATTTAGTATTTGATGTTTTCAGACTGGCTAACAAGCATTGATTCATCAGTACATGAACATTCAATTGCAGCACTGCAATACAAAAGTACAAAACTAGATTTAGTATTTGATGTCTTCAGACTGGCTAACAAGCATTCATTCATCAGTACATGAACATTCAATTGCAGCACTGCAATACAAAAGTACAAAACTAGATTTAGTATTTGATGTTTTCAGACTGGCTATCAAGCATTGATTCATCAGTACATGAACATTCAATTGCAGCACTGCAATACAAAAGTACAAAACTAGATTTAGTATTTGATGTTTTCAGACTGGCTAACAAGCATTGATTCATCAGTACATGAACATTCAATTGCAGCACTGCAATACAAAAGTACAAGACTAGATTTAGTATTTGATGTTTTCAGACTGGCTAACAAGCTTTGATTCATCAGTACATGAACATTCAATTGCAGCACTGCAATACAAAAGTACAAAACTAGATTTAGTATTTGATGTTTTCAGACTGGCTATCAAGCATTGATTCATCAGTACATGAACATTCAATTGCAGCACTGCAATACAAAAGTACAAGACTAGATTTAGTATTTGATGTTTTCAGACTGGCTAACAAGCATTGATTCATCAGTACATGAACATTCAATTGCAGCACTGCAATACAAAAGTACAAGACTAGATTTAGTATTTGATGTTTTCAGACTGGCTAACGAGCTTTGATTCATCAGTACATGAACATTCAATTGCAGCACTGCAATACAAAAGTACAAGACTAGATTTAGTATTTGATGTTTTCAGACTGGCTAACAAGCATTGATTCATCAGTACATGAACATTCAATTGCAGCACTGCAATACAAAAGTACAAAACTAGATTTAGTATTTGATGTTTTCAGACTGGCTAACAAGCATTGATTCATCAGTACATGAACATTCAATTGCAGCACTGCAATACAAAAGTACAAAACTAGATTTAGTATTTGATGTCTTCAGACTGGCTAACAAGCATTGATTCATCAGTACATGAACATTCAATTGCAGCACTGCAATACAAAAGTACAAAACTAGATTTAGTATTTGATGTTTTCAGACTGGCTATCAAGCATTGATTCATCAGTACATGAACATTCAATTGCAGCACTGCAATACAAAAGTACAAAACTAGATTTAGTATTTGATGTTTTCAGACTGGCTAACGAGCTTTGATTCATCAGTACATGAACATTCAATTGCAGCACTGCAATACAAAAGTACAAGACTAGATTTAGTATTTGATGTTTTCAGACTGGCTAACAAGCATTGATTCATCAGTACATGAACATTCAATTGCAGCACTGCAATACAAAAGTACAAAACTAGATTTAGTATTTGATGTTTTCAGACTGGCTAACAAGCATTGATTCATCAGTACATGAACATTCAATTGCAGCACTGCAATACAAAAGTACAAAACTAGATTTAGTACTGTAAAATGACTAATTTTCACTGGGGTTTAAATTTCACTGATTTATCATTTCAGGCATATTCAGTGGGGTTTAAATTCACGGTTTTATCATTTAGATAATGTGTTCTATGCTAAATTTTACATATTCATTGTGTTTTAATTTAGCGCATTTTTCCAGTCAGCGAAATAAGCTAAATTAAAACCCAGTGAATAATTACCCCCTTTACAGTATTTGATGTTTTCAGACTGGCTAACAAGCATTGATTCATCAGTACATGAACATTCAATTGCAGCACTGCAATACAAAAGTACAAAACTAGATTTAGTATTTGATGTTTTCAGACTGGCTAACGAGCTTTGATTCATCAGTACATGAACATTCAATTGCAGCACTGCAATACAAAAGTACAAGACTAGATTTAGTATTTGATGTTTTCAGACTGGCTAACAAGCATTGATTCATCAGTACATGAACATTCAATTGCAGCACTGCAATACAAAAGTACAAGACTAGATTTAGTATTTGATGTTTTCAGACTGGCTAACGAGCTTTGTTTCATTAGTACATAAACATTCAATTGCAGCACTGCAATACAAAAGTACAAAACTAGATTTAGTATTTGATGTTTTCAGACTGGCTAACAAGCATTGATTCATCAGTACATGAACATTCAATTGCAGCACTGCAATACAAAAGTACAAAACTAGATTTAGTATTTGATGTTTTCAGACTGGCTAACAAGCATTGATTCATCAGTACATGAACATTCAATTGCAGCACTGCAATACAAAAGTACAAAACTAGATTTAGTATTTGATGTTTTCAGACTGGCTAACAAGCATTGATTCATCAGTACATGAACATTCAATTGCAGCACTGCAATACAAAAGTACAAGACTAGATTTATAGTATTTGATGTTTTCAGACTGGCTAACGAGCTTTGTTTCATTAGTACATAAACATTCAATTGCAGCACTGCAATACAAAAGTACAAGACTAGATTTAGTATTTGATGTTTTCAGACTGGCTAACAAGCATTGATTCATCAGTACATGAACATTCAATTGCAGCACTGCAATACAAAAGTACAAAACTAGATTTAGTATTTGATGTTTTCAGACTGGCTAACAAGCATTGATTCATCAGTACATGAACATTCAATTGCAGCACTGCAATACAAAAGTACAAAACTAGATTTAGTATTTGATGTTTTCAGACTGGCTATCAAGCATTGATTCATCAGTACATGAACATTCAATTGCAGCACTGCAATACAAAAGTACAAAACTAGATTTAGTATTTGATGTTTTCAGACTGGCTAACAAGCTTTGATTCATCAGTACATGAACATTCAATTGCAGCACTGCAATACAAAAGTACAAAACTAGATTTAGTATTTGATGTTTTCAGACTGGCTAACAAGCATTGATTCATCAGTACATGAACATTCAATTGCAGCACTGCAATACAAAAGTACAAGACTAGATTTAGTATTTGATGTTTTCAGACTGGCTAACAAGCATTGATTCATCAGTACATGAACATTCAATTGCAGCACTGCAATACAAAAGTACAAGACTAGATTTAGTATTTGATGTTTTCAGACTGGCTAACAAGCATTGATTCATCAGTACATGAACATTCAATTGCAGCACTGCAATACAAAAGTACAAGACTAGATTTAGTATTTGATGTTTTCAGACTGGCTAACGAGCTTTGATTCATCAGTACATGAACATTCAATTGCAGCACTGCAATACAAAAGTACAAAACTAGATTTAGTATTTGATGTTTTCAGACTGGCTAACAAGCATTGATTCATCAGTACATGAACATTCAATTGCAGCACTGCAATACAAAAGTACAAAACTAGATTTAGTATTTGATGTTTTCAGACTGGCTAACAAGCATTGATTCATCAGTACATGAACATTCAATTGCAGCACTGCAATACAAAAGTACAAGACTAGATTTATAGTATTTGATGTTTTCAGACTGGCTAACAAGCATTGATTCATCAGTACATGAACATTCAATTGCAGCACTGCAATACAAAAGTACAAGACTAGATTTAGTATTTGATGTTTTCAGACTGGCTAACAAGCATTGATTCATCAGTACATGAACATTCAATTGCAGCACTGCAATACAAAAGTACAAGACTAGATTTAGTATTTGATGTTTTCAGACTGGCTACAAGCATGATCATCAGTACATGAACATCAATGCAGCACTGCAATACAAAAGTACAAGACTAGATTTATAGTATTTGATGTTTTCAGACTGGCTAACGAGCTTTGTTTCATTAGTACATAAACATTCAATTGCAGCACTGCAATACAAAAGTACAAAACTAGATTTAGTATTTGATGTTTTCAGACTGGCTAACAAGCATTGATTCATCAGTACATGAACATTCAATTGCAGCACTGCAATACAAAAGTACAAAACTAGATTTAGTATTTGATGTTTTCAGACTGGCTAACAAGCATTGATTCATCAGTACATGAACATTCAATTGCAGCACTGCAATACAAAAGTACAGGACTAGATTTAGTATTTGATGTTTTCAGACTGGCTAACAAGCATTGATTCATCAGTACATGAACATTCAATTGCAGCACTGCAATACAAAAGTACAAGACTAGATTTAGTATTTGATGTTTTCAGACTGGCTAACGAGCTTTGATTCATCAGTACATGAACATTCAATTGCAGCACTGCAATACAAAAGTACAAGACTAGATTTAGTATTTGATGTTTTCAGACTGGCTAACAAGCATTGATTCATCAGTACATGAACATTCAATTGCAGCACTGCAATACAAAAGTACAAAACTAGATTTAGTATTTGATGTTTTCAGACTGGCTAACAAGCATTGATTCATCAGTACATGAACATTCAATTGCAGCACTGCAATACAAAAGTACAAGACTAGATTTATAGTATTTGATGTTTTCAGACTGGCTAACGAGCTTTGTTTCATTAGTACATAAACATTCAATTGCAGCACTGCAATACAAAAGTACAAAACTAGATTTAGTATTTGATGTTTTCAGACTGGCTAACAAGCATTGATTCATCAGTACATAAACATTCAATTGCAGCACTGCAATACAAAAGTACAAAACTAGATTTAGTATTTGATGTTTTCAGACTGGCTAACAAGCATTGATTCATCAGTACATGAACATTCAATTGCAGCACTGCAATACAAAAGTACAAAACTAGATTTAGTATTTGATGTTTTCAGACTGGCTAACAAGCATTGATTCATCAGTACATGAACATTCAATTGCAGCACTGCAATACAAAAGTACAAAACTAGATTTAGTATTTGATGTTTTCAGACTGGCTAACAAGCATTGATTCATCAGTACATGAACATTCAATTGCAGCACTGCAATACAAAAGTACAAAACTAGATTTAGTATTTGATGTTTTCAGACTGGCTAACAAGCATTGATTCATCAGTACATGAACATTCAATTGCAGCACTGCAATACAAAAGTACAAAACTAGATTTAGTATTTGATGTTTTCAGACTGGCTAACAAGCATTGATTCATCAGTACATGAACATTCAATTGCAGCACTGCAATACAAAAGTACAAAACTAGATTTAGTATTTGATGTTTTCAGACTGGCTAACAAGCATTGATTCATCAGTACATGAACATTCAATTGCAGCACTGCAATACAAAAGTACAAGACTAGATTTATAGTATTTGATGTTTTCAGACTGGCTAACAAGCTTTGATTCATCAGTACATAAACATTCAATTGCAGCACTGCAATACAAAAGTATGAGACTAGATTTATAGTATTTGATGTTTTCAGACTGGCTAACAAGCATTGATTCATCAGTACATGAACATTCAATTGCAGCACTGCAATACAAAAGTACAAGACTAGATTTATAGTATTTGATGTTTTCAGACTGGCTAACAAGCTTTGATTCATCAGTACATAAACATTCAATTGCAGCACTGCAATACAAAAGTACGAGACTAGATTTATAGTATTTGATGTTTTCAGACTGGCATAACAAGCATTGATTCATCAGTACATGAACATTCAATTGCAGCACTGCAATACAAAAGTACAAGACTAGATTTATAGTATTTGATGTTTTCAGACTGGCTAACGAGCTTTGTTTCATTAGTACATAAACATTCAATTGCAGCACTGCAATACAAAAGTACAAAACTAGATTTAGTATTTGATGTTTTCAGACTGGCTAACAAGCATTGATTCATCAGTACATAAAACATTTCAATTGCAGCACTGCCAATACAAAAAGTACAAAAACTAGATTTAGTATTTGATGTTTTCAGACTGGCTAACGAGCTTTGATTCATCAGTACATGAACATTCAATTGCAGCACCTGCAATACAAAAGTACAAGACTAGATTTAGTATTTGATGTTTTCAGACTGGCTAACGAGCTTTGATTCATCAGTACATGAACATTCAATTGCAGCACTGCAATACAAAAGTACAAGACTAGATTTAGTATTTGATGTTTTCAGACTGGCTAACAAGCATTGATTCATCAGTACATAAACATTCAATTGCAGCACTGCAATACAAAAGTACAAAACTAGATTTAGTATTTGATGTTTTCAGACTGGCTAACAAGCATTGATTCATCAGTACATGAACATTCAATTGCAGCACTGCAATACAAAAGTACAAGACTAGATTTATAGTATTTGATGTTTTCAGACTGGCTAACAAGCTTTGATTCATCAGTACATAAACATTCAATTGCAGCACTGCAATACAAAAGTACAAAACTAGATTTAGTATTTGATGTTTTCAGACTGGCTAACAAGCATTGATTCATCAGTACATGAACATTCAATTGCAGCACTGCAATACAAAAGTACAAGACTAGATTTAGTATTTGATGTTTTCAGACTGGCTAACAAGCTTTGATTCATCAGTACATGAACATTCAATTGCAGCACTGCAATACAAAAGTACAAGACTAGATTTAGTATTTGATGTTTTCAGACTGGCTAACAAGCATTGATTCATCAGTACATAAACATTCAATTGCAGCACTGCAATACAAAAGTACAAAACTAGATTTAGTATTTGATGTTTTCAGACTGGCTAACAAGCATTGATTCATCAGTACATGAACATTCAATTGCAGCACTGCAATACAAAAGTACAAGACTAGATTTAGTATTTGATGTTTTCAGACTGGCTAACGAGCTTTGTTTCATCAGTACATGAACATTCAATTGCAGCACTGCAATACAAAAGTACAAGACTAGATTTAGTATTTGATGTTTTCAGACTGGCTAACGAGCTTTGATTCATCAGTACATGAACATTCAATTGCAGCACTGCAATACAAAAGTACAAGACTAGATTTAGTATTTGATGTTTTCAGACTGGCTAACAAGCATTGATTCATCAGTACATGAACATTCAATTGCAGCACTGCAATACAAAAGTACAAGACTAGATTTAGTATTTGATGTTTTCAGACTGGCTAACGAGCTTTGATTCATCAGTACATGAACATTCAATTGCAGCACTGCAATACAAAAGTACAAGACTAGATTTAGTATTAGATGTTTTCAGACTGGCTAACAAGCATTGATTCATCAGTACATGAACATTCAATTGCAGCACTGCAATACAAAAGTACAAGACTAGATTTAGTATTTGATGTTTTCAGACTGGCTAACGAGCTTTGATTCATCAGTACATGAACATTCAATTGCAGCACTGCAATACAAAAGTACAAGACTAGATTTAGTATTTGATGTTTTCAGACTGGCTAACAAGCATTGATTCATCAGTACATGAACATTCAATTGCAGCACTGCAATACAAAAGTACAAGACTAGATTTAGTATTTGATGTTTTCAGACTGGCTAACAAGCATTGATTCATCAGTACATGAACATTCAATTGCAGCACTGCAATACAAAAGTACGAGACTAGATTTAGTATTTGATGTTTTCAGACTGGCTAACAAGCATTGATTCATCAGTACATGAACATTCAATTGCAGCACTGCAATACAAAAGTACAAGACTAGATTTAGTATTTGATGTTTTCAGACTGGCTAACAAGCATTGATTCATCAGTACATGAACATTCAATTGCAGCACTGCAATACAAAAGTACGAGACTAGATTTAGTATTTGATGTTTTCAGACTGGCTAACAAGCATTGATTCATCAGTACATGAACATTCAATTGCAGCACTGCAATACAAAAGTACAAGACTAGATTTAGTATTTGATGTTTTCAGACTGGCTAACAAGCATTGATTCATCAGTACATGAACATTCAATTGCAGCACTGCAATACAAAAGTACAAGACTAGATTTAGTATTTGATGTTTTCAGACTGGCTAACAAGCATTGATTCATCAGTACATGAACATTCAATTGCAGCACTGCAATACAAAAGTACAAAACTAGATTTAGTATTTGATGTTTTCAGACTGGCTAACGAGCTTTGTTTCATCAGTACATGAACATTCAATTGCAGCACTGCAATACAAAAGTACAAGACTAGATTTATAGTATTTGATGTTTTCAGACTGGCTAACGAGCTTTGTTTCATCAGTACATGAACATTCAATTGCAGCACTGCAATACAAAAGTACAAGACTAGATTTATAGTATTTGATGTTTTCAGACTGGCTAACGAGCTTTGTTTCATCAGTACATGAACATTCAATTGCAGCACTGCAATACAAAAGTACAAGACTAGATTTAGTATTTGATGTTTTCAGACTGGCTAACAAGCATTGATTCATCAGTACATGAACATTCAATTGCAGCACTGCAATACAAAAGTACAAGACTAGATTTATAGTATTTGATGTTTTCAGACTGGCTAACGAGCTTTGTTTCATCAGTACATGAACATTCAATTGCAGCACTGCAATACAAAAGTACAAGACTAGATTTATAGTATTTGATGTTTTCAGACTGGCTAACGAGCTTTGTTTCATCAGTACATGAACATTCAATTGCAGCACTGCAATACAAAAGTACAAGACTAGATTTATAGTATTTGATGTTTTCAGACTGGCTAACGAGCTTTGTTTCATCAGTACATGAACATTCAATTGCAGCACTGCAATACAAAAGTACAAAACTAGATTTAGTATTTGATGTTTTCAGACTGGCTAACAAGCTTTGATTCATCAGTACATGAACATTCAATTGCAGCACTGCAATACAAAAGTACAAAACTAGATTTAGTATTTGATGTTTTCAGACTGGCTAACAAGCATTGATTCATCAGTACATGAACATTCAATTGCAGCACTGCAATACAAAAGTACAAGACTAGATTTATAGTATTTGATGTTTTCAGACTGGCTAACAAGCTTTGATTCATCAGTACATGAACATTCAATTGCAGCACTG
Source organism: Saccoglossus kowalevskii (assembly GCF_000003605.2). Lineage (NCBI taxonomy): Eukaryota > Metazoa > Hemichordata > Enteropneusta > Harrimaniidae > Saccoglossus > Saccoglossus kowalevskii. Next base: position 10,538 of record NW_003136221.1, read on the forward strand.
CAATACAAAAGTACAAAACTAGATTTAGTATTTGATGTTTTCAGACTGGCTAACAAGCATTGATTCATCAGTACATGAACATTCAATTGCAGCACTGCAATACAAAAGTACAAAACTAGATTTAGTATTTGATGTTTTCAGACTGGCTAACAAGCATTGATTCATCAGTACATGAACATTCAATTGCAGCACTGCAATACAAAAGTACAAGACTAGATTTAGTATTTGATGTTTTCAGACTGGCTAACAAGCATTGATTCATCAGTACATGAACATTCAATTGCAGCACTGCAATACAAAAGTACAAAACTAGATTTAGTATTTGATGTTTTCAGACTGGCTAACAAGCATTGATTCATCAGTACATGAACATTCAATTGCAGCACTGCAATACAAAAGTACAAGACTAGATTTAGTATTTGATGTTTTCAGACTGGCTAACAAGCATTGATTCATCAGTACATGAACATTCAATTGCAGCACTGCAATACAAAAGTACAAAACTAGATTTAGTATTTGATGTTTTCAGACTGGCTAACAAGCATTGATTCATCAGTACATGAACATTCAATTGCAGCACTGCAATACAAAAGTACAAAACTAGATTTAGTATTTGATGTTTTCAGACTGGCTAACAAGCATTGATTCATCAGTACATGAACATTCAATTGCAGCACTGCAATACAAAAGTACAAGACTAGATTTATAGTATTTGATGTTTTCAGACTGGCTAACGAGCTTTGTTTCATTAGTACATAAACATTCAATTGCAGCACTGCAATACAAAAGTACAAAACTAGATTTAGTATTTGATGTTTTCAGACTGACTAACAAGCATTGATTCATCAGTACATGAACATTCAATTGCAGCACTGCAATACAAAAGTACAAAACTAGATTTAGTATTTGATGTTTTCAGACTGGCTAACAAGCATTGATTCATCAGTACATGAACATTCAATTGCAGCACTGCAATACAAAAGTACAAAACTAGATTTAGTATTTGATGTTTTCAGACTGGCTAACAAGCATTGATTCATCAGTACATGAACATTCAATTGCAGCACTGCAATACAAAAGTACAAAACTAGATTTAGTATTTGATGTTTTCAGACTGGCTAACAAGCATTGATTCATCAGTACATGAACATTCAATTGCAGCACTGCAATACAAAAGTACAAAACTAGATTTAGTATTTGATGTTTTCAGACTGGCTAACGAGCTTTGATTCATCAGTACATGAACATTCAATTGCAGCACTGCAATACAAAAGTACAAGACTAGATTTAGTATTTGATGTTTTCAGACTGGCTAACAAGCATTGATTCATCAGTACATGAACATTCAATTGCAGCACTGCAATACAAAAGTACAAAACTAGATTTAGTATTTGATGTTTTCAGACTGGCTAACAAGCATTGATTCATCAGTACATGAACATTCAATTGCAGCACTGCAATACAAAAGTACAAAACTAGATTTAGTACTGTAAAATGACTAATTTTCACTGGGTTTAAATTTCACTGATTTATCATTTCAGGCATATTCAGTGGGTTTTAAATTCACGGTTTTATCATTTAGATAATGTGTTCTATGCTAAATTTTACATATTCATTGTGTTTTAATTTAGCGCATTTTTCCAGTCAGCGAAATAAGCTAAATTAAAACCCAGTGAATAATTACCCCCTTTACAGTATTTGATGTTTTCAGACTGGCTAACAAGCATTGATTCATCAGTACATGAACATTCAATTGCAGCACTGCAATACAAAAGTACAAAACTAGATTTAGTATTTGATGTTTTCAGACTGGCTAACAAGCATTGATTCATCAGTACATGAACATTCAATTGCAGCACTGCAATACAAAAGTACAAGACTAGATTTATAGTATTTGATGTTTTCAGACTGGCTAACAAGCATTGATTCATCAGTACATGAACATTCAATTGCAGCACTGCAATACAAAAGTACAAGACTAGATTTAGTATTTGATGTTTTCAGACTGGCTAACAAGCATTGATTCATCAGTACATGAACATTCAATTGCAGCACTGCAATACAAAAGTACAAGACTAGATTTAGTATTTGATGTTTTCAGACTGGCTAACAAGCATTGATTCATCAGTACATGAACATTCAATTGCAGCACTGCAATACAAAAGTACAAAACTAGATTTAGTATTTGATGTTTTCAGACTGGCTAACAAGCTTTGATTCATCAGTACATGAACATTCAATTGCAGCACTGCAATACAAAAGTACAAAACTAGATTTAGTATTTGATGTTTTCAGACTGGCTAACAAGCATTGATTCATCAGTACATGAACATTCAATTGCAGCACTGCAATACAAAAGTACAAGACTAGATTTAGTATTTGATGTTTTCAGACTGGCTAACGAGCATTGATTCATCAGTACATGAACATTCAATTGCAGCACTGCAATACAAAAGTACAAGACTAGATTTATAGTATTTGATGTTTTCAGACTGGCTAACAAGCTTTGATTCATCAGTACATAAACATTCAATTGCAGCACTGCAATACAAAAGTACAAAACTAGATTTAGTATTTGATGTTTTCAGACTGGCTAACAAGCATTGATTCATCAGTACATGAACATTCAATTGCAGCACTGCAATACAAAAGTACAAGACTAGATTTATAGTATTTGATGTTTTCAGACTGGCTAACAAGCTTTGATTCATCAGTACATAAACATTCAATTGCAGCACTGCAATACAAAAGTACAAGACTAGATTTAGTATTTGATGTTTTCAGACTGGCTAACGAGCATTGATTCATCAGTACATGAACATTCAATTGCAGCACTGCAATACAAAAGTACAAGACTAGATTTATAGTATTTGATGTTTTCAGACTGGCTAACAAGCTTTGATTCATCAGTACATGAACATTCAATTGCAGCACTGCAATACAAAAGTACAAGACTAGATTTAGTATTTGATGTTTTCAGACTGGCTAACAAGCATTGATTCATCAGTACATAAACATTCAATTGCAGCACTGCAATACAAAAGTACAAAACTAGATTTAGTATTTGATGTTTTCAGACTGGCTAACAAGCTTTGATTCATCAGTACATGAACATTCAATTGCAGCACTGCAATACAAAAGTACAAGACTAGATTTAGTATTTGATGTTTTCAGACTGGCTAACAAGCATTGATTCATCAGTACATGAACATTCAATTGCAGCACTGCAATACAAAAGTACAAGACTAGATTTAGTATTTGATGTTTTCAGACTGGCTAACAAGCATTGATTCATCAGTACATGAACATTCAATTGCAGCACTGCAATACAAAAGTACAAGACTAGATTTAGTATTTGATGTTTTCAGACTGGCTAACAAGCATTGATTCATCAGTACATGAACATTCAATTGCAGCACTGCAATACAAAAGTACAAGACTAGATTTAGTATTTGATGTTTTCAGACTGGCTAACAAGCATTGATTCATCAGTACATGAACATTCAATTGCAGCACTGCAATACAAAAGTACAAGACTAGATTTAGTATTTGATGTTTTCAGACTGGCTAACAAGCATTGATTCATCAGTACATGAACATTCAATTGCAGCACTGCAATACAAAAGTACAAGACTAGATTTAGTATTTGATGTTTTCAGACTGGCTAACAAGCATTGATTCATCAGTACATGAACATTCAATTGCAGCACTGCAATACAAAAGTACAAAACTAGATTTAGTATTTGATGTTTTCAGACTGGCTAACAAGCATTGATTCATCAGTACATGAACATTCAATTGCAGCACTGCAATACAAAAGTACAAAACTAGATTTAGTATTTGATGTTTTCAGACTGGCTAACAAGCATTGATTCATCAGTACATAAACATTCAATTGCAGCACTGCAATACAAAAGTACAAGACTAGATTTAGTATTTGATGTTTTCAGACTGGCTAACAAGCATTGATTCATCAGTACATGAACATTCAATTGCAGCACTGCAATACAAAAGTACAAGACTAGATTTATAGTATTTGATGTTTTCAGACTGGCTAACGAGCTTTGTTTCATCAGTACATGAACATTCAATTGCAGCACTGCAATACAAAAGTACAAGACTAGATTTAGTATTTGATGTTTTCAGACTGGCTAACAAGCTTTGATTCATCAGTACATGAACATTCAATTGCAGCACTGCAATACAAAAGTACAAAACTAGATTTAGTATTTGATGTTTTCAGACTGGCTAACAAGCATTGATTCATCAGTACATGAACATTCAATTGCAGCACTGCAATACAAAAGTACAAAACTAGATTTAGTATTTGATGTTTTCAGACTGGCTAACAAGCTTTGATTCATCAGTACATGAACATTCAATTGCAGCACTGCAATACAAAAGTACAAAACTAGATTTAGTATTTGATGTTTTCAGACTGGCTAACAAGCATTGATTCATCAGTACATGAACATTCAATTGCAGCACTGCAATACAAAAGTACAAAACTAGATTTAGTATTTGATGTTTTCAGACTGGCTAACAAGCTTTGATTCATCAGTACATGAACATTCAATTGCAGCACTGCAATACAAAAGTACAAAACTAGATTTAGTATTTGATGTTTTCAGACTGGCTAACGAGCTTTGATTCATCAGTACATGAACATTCAATTGCAGCACTGCAATACAAAAGTACAAGACTAGATTTAGTATTTGATGTTTTCAGACTGGCTAACAAGCATTGATTCATCAGTACATGAACATTCAATTGCAGCACTGCAATACAAAAGTACAAAACTAGATTTAGTATTTGATGTTTTCAGACTGGCTAACGAGCTTTGTTTCATCAGTACATGAACATTCAATTGCAGCACTGCAATACAAAAGTACAAAACTAGATTTAGTATTTGATGTTTTCAGACTGGCTAACAAGCATTGATTCATCAGTACATGAACATTCAATTGCAGCACTGCAATACAAAAGTACAAAACTAGATTTAGTATTTGATGTTTTCAGACTGGCTAACGAGCTTTGATTCATCAGTACATGAACATTCAATTGCAGCACTGCAATACAAAAGTACAAGACTAGATTTAGTATTTGATGTTTTCAGACTGGCTAACGAGCTTTGATTCATCAGTACATGAACATTCAATTGCAGCACTGCAATACAAAAGTACAAAACTAGATTTAGTATTTGATGTTTTCAGACTGGCTAACAAGCATTGATTCATCAGTACATGAACATTCAATTGCAGCACTGCAATACAAAAGTACAAGACTAGATTTAGTATTTGATGTTTTCAGACTGGCTAACAAGCATTGATTCATCAGTACATGAACACTTCAATTGCAGCACTGCAATACAAAAGTACAAGACTAGATTTAGTATTTGATGTTTTCAGACTGGCTAACAAGCTTTGATTCATCAGTACATGAACATTCAATTGCAGCACTGCAATACAAAAGTACAAGACTAGATTTAGTATTTGATGTTTTCAGACTGGCTAACGAGCTTTGTTTCATCAGTACATGAACATTCAATTGCAGCACTGCAATACAAAAGTACAAGACTAGATTTAGTATTTGATGTTTTCAGACTGGCTAACAAGCATTGATTCATCAGTACATGAACATTCAATTGCAGCACTGCAATACAAAAGTACAAGACTAGATTTATAGTATTTGATGTTTTCAGACTGGCTAACAAGCATTGATTCATCAGTACATGAACATTCAATTGCAGCACTGCAATACAAAAGTACAAGACTAGATTTATAGTATTTGATGTTTTCAGACTGGCTAACAAGCATTGATTCATCAGTACATGAACATTCAATTGCAGCACTGCAATACAAAAGTACAAAACTAGATTTAGTATTTGATGTTTTCAGACTGGCTAACAAGCTTTGATTCATCAGTACATGAACATTCAATTGCAGCACTGCAATACAAAAGTACAAGACTAGATTTAGTATTTGATGTTTTCAGACTGGCTAACGAGCTTTGATTCATCAGTACATGAACATTCAATTGCAGCACTGCAATACAAAAGTACAAAACTAGATTTAGTATTTGATGTTTTCAGACTGGCTAACAAGCATTGATTCGTCAGTACATGAACATTCAATTGCAGCACTGCAATACAAAAGTACAAAACTAGATTTAGTATTTGATGTTTTCAGACTGGCTAACAAGCTTTGATTCATCAGTACATGAACATTCAATTGCAGCACTGCAATACAAAAGTACAAAACTAGATTTAGTATTTGATGTTTTCAGACTGGCTAACGAGCTTTGATTCATCAGTACATGAACATTCAATTGCAGCACTGCAATACAAAAGTACAAAACTAGATTTAGTATTTGATGTTTTCAGACTGGCTAACAAGCATTGATTCATCAGTACATGAACATTCAATTGCAGCACTGCAATACAAAAGTACAAAACTAGATTTAGTATTTGATGTTTTCAGACTGGCTAACAAGCATTGATTCATCAGTACATGAACATTCAATTGCAGCACTGCAATACAAAAGTACAAGACTAGATTTAGTATTTGATGTTTTCAGACTGGCTAACAAGCATTGATTCATCAGTACATAAACATTCAATTGCAGCACTGCAATACAAAAGTACAAGACTAGATTTAGTATTTGATGTTTTCAGACTGGCTAACAAGCATTGATTCATCAGTACATGAACATTCAATTGCAGCACTGCAATACAAAAGTACAAGACTAGATTTAGTATTTGATGTTTTCAGACTGGCTAACAAGCATTGATTCATCAGTACATGAACATTCAATTGCAGCACTGCAATACAAAAGTACAAGACTAGATTTATAGTATTTGATGTTTTCAGACTGGCTAACAAGCATTGATTCGTCAGTACATGAACATTCAATTGCAGCACTGCAATACAAAAGTACAAGACTAGATTTAGTATTTGATGTTTTCAGACTGGCTAACAAGCATTGATTCATCAGTACATGAACATTCAATTGCAGCACTGCAATACAAAAGTACAAGACTAGATTTATAGTATTTGATGTTTTCAGACTGGCTAACAAGCATTGATTCATCAGTACATGAACATTCAATTGCAGCACTGCAATACAAAAGTACAAGACTAGATTTAGTATTTGATGTTTTCAGACTGGCTAACAAGCTTTGATTCATCAGTACATGAACATTCAATTGCAGCACTGCAATACAAAAGTACAAGACTAGATTTAGTATTTGATGTTTTCAGACTGGCTAACAAGCATTGATTCATCAGTACATGAACATTCAATTGCAGCACTGCAATACAAAAGTACAAGACTAGATTTATAGTATTTGATGTTTTCAGACTGGCTAACAAGCATTGATTCATCAGTACATGAACATTCAATTGCAGCACTGCAATACAAAAGTACAAGACTAGATTTATAGTATTTGATGTTTTCAGACTGGCTAACGAGCTTTGTTTCATCAGTACATGAACATTCAATTGCAGCACTGCAATACAAAAGTACAAGACTAGATTTAGTATTTGATGTTTTCAGACTGGCTAACAAGCATTGATTCATCAGTACATGAACATTCAATTGCAGCACTGCAATACAAAAGTACAAGACTAGATTTATAGTATTTGATGTTTTCAGACTGGCTAACAAGCATTGATTCATCAGTACATGAACATTCAATTGCAGCACTGCAATACAAAAGTACAAGACTAGATTTATAGTATTTGATGTTTTCAGACTGGCTAACAAGCATTGATTCATCAGTACATGAACATTCAATTGCAGCACTGCAATACAAAAGTACAAGACTAGATTTAGTATTTGATGTTTTCAGACTGGCTAACAAGCATTGATTCATCAGTACATGAACATTCAATTGCAGCACTGCAATACAAAAGTACAAGACTAGATTTAGTATTTGATGTTTTCAGACTGGCTAACAAGCTTTGATTCATCAGTACATGAACATTCAATTGCAGCACTGCAATACAAAAGTACAAGACTAGATTTAGTATTTGATGTTTTCAGACTGGCTAACAAGCTTTGATTCATCAGTACATGAACATTCAATTGCAGCACTGCAATACAAAAGTACAAGACTAGATTTAGTATTTGATGTTTTCAGACTGGCTAACAAGCTTTGATTCATCAGTACATGAACATTCAATTGCAGCACTGCAATACAAAAGTACAAAACTAGATTTAGTATTTGATGTTTTCAGACTGGCTAACAAGCTTTGATTCATCAGTACATGAACATTCAATTGCAGCACTGCAATACAAAAGTACAAGACTAGATTTAGTATTTGATGTTTTCAGACTGGCTAACGAGCTTTGATTCATCAGTACATGAACATTCAATTGCAGCACTGCAATACAAAAGTACAAGACTAGATTTAGTATTTGATGTTTTCAGACTGGCTAACAAGCATTGATTCATCAGTACATGAACATTCAATTGCAGCACTGCAATACAAAAGTACAAGACTAGATTTAGTATTTGATGTTTTCAGACTGGCTAACAAGCATTGATTCATCAGTACATGAACATTCAATTGCAGCACTGCAATACAAAAGTACGAGACTAGATTTAGTATTTGATGTTTTCAGACTGGCTAACAAGCATTGATTCATCAGTACATGAACATTCAATTGCAGCACTGCAATACAAAAGTACAAGACTAGATTTAGTATTTGATGTTTTCAGACTGGCTAACAAGCATTGATTCATCAGTACATGAACATTCAATTGCAGCACTGCAATACAAAAGTACGAGACTAGATTTAGTATTTGATGTTTTCAGACTGGCTAACAAGCATTGATTCATCAGTACATGAACATTCATTTGCAGCACTGCATACAAAAGTACAAGACTAGATTTAGTATTTGATGTTTTCAGACTGGCTAACAAGCATTGATTCATCAGTACATGAACATTCAATTGCAGCACTGCAATACAAAAGTACAAAACTAGATTTAGTATTTGATGTTTTCAGACTGGCTAACAAGCTTTGATTCGTCAGTACATGAACATTCAATTGCAGCACTGCAATACAAAAGTACAAAACTAGATTTAGTATTTGATGTTTTCAGACTGGCTAACAAGCATTGATTCATCAGTACATGAACATTCAATTGCAGCACTGCAATACAAAAGTACAAGACTAGATTTAGTATTTGATGTTTTCAGACTGGCTAACAAGCATTGATTCATCAGTACATGAACATTCAATTGCAGCACTGCAATACAAAAGTACAAAACTAGATTTAGTATTTGATGTTTTCAGACTGGCTAACAAGCATTGATTCATCAGTACATGAACATTCAATTGCAGCACTGCAATACAAAAGTACAAGACTAGATTTAGTATTTGATGTTTTCAGACTGGCTAACAAGCATTGATTCATCAGTACATGAACATTCAATTGCAGCACTGCAATACAAAAGTACAAAACTAGATTTAGTATTTGATGTTTTCAGACTGGCTAACAAGCATTGATTCATCAGTACATGAACATTCAATTGCAGCACTGCAATACAAAAGTACAAGACTAGATTTAGTATTTGATGTTTTCAGACTGGCTAACAAGCATTGATTCATCAGTACATGAACATTCAATTGCAGCACTGCAATACAAAAGTACAAAACTAGATTTAGTATTTGATGTTTTCAGACTGGCTAACAAGCATTGTTTCATCAGTACATGAACATTCAATTGCAGCACTGCAATACAAAAGTACAAGACTAGATTTAGTATTTGATGTTTTCAGACTGGCTAACAAGCATTGTTTCATCAGTACATGAACATTCAATTGCAGCACTGCAATACAAAAGTACAAGACTAGATTTAGTATTTGATGTTTTCAGACTGGCTAACAAGCTTTGATTCATCAGTACATGAACATTCAATTGCAGCACTGCAATACAAAAGTACAAGACTAGATTTAGTATTTGATGTTTTCAGACTGGCTAACAAGCATTGATTCATCAGTACATGAACATTCAATTGCAGCACTGCAATACAAAAGTACAAAACTAGATTTAGTATTTGATGTTTTCAGACTGGCTAACAAGCATTGATTCATCAGTACATGAACATTCAATTGCAGCACTGCAATACAAAAGTACAAAACTAGATTTAGTATTTGATGTTTTCAGACTGGCTAACAAGCATTGATTCATCAGTACATGAACATTCAATTGCAGCACTGCAATACAAAAGTACAAAACTAGATTTAGTATTTGATGTTTTCAGACTGGCTAACGAGCTTTGATTCATCAGTACATGAACATTCAATTGCAGCACTGCAATACAAAAGTACAAAACTAGATTTAGTATTTGATGTTTTCAGACTGGCTAACAAGCTTTGATTCATCAGTACATGAACATTCAATTGCAGCACTGCAATACAAAAGTACAAAACTAGATTTAGTATTTGATGTTTTCAGACTGGCTAACAAGCATTGATTCATCAGTACATGAACATTCAATTGCAGCACTGCAATACAAAAGTACAAGACTAGATTTAGTATTTGATGTTTTCAGACTGGCTAACAAGCTTTGATTCATCAGTACATGAACATTCAATTGCAGCACTGCAATACAAAAGTACAAGACTAGATTTAGTATTTGATGTTTTCAGACTGGCTAACAAGCATTGATTCATCAGTACATGAACATTCAATTGCAGCACTGCAATACAAAAGTACAAGACTAGATTTATAGTATTTGATGTTTTCAGACTGGCTAACAAGCATTGATTCATCAGTACATGAACATTCAATTGCAGCACTGCAATACAAAAGTACAAGACTAGATTTAGTATTTGATGTTTTCAGACTGGCTAACAAGCATTGATTCATCAGTACATGAACATTCAATTGCAGCACTGCAATACAAAAGTACAAGACTAGATTTATAGTATTTGATGTTTTCAGACTGGCTAACAAGCATTGATTCATCAGTACATGAACATTCAATTGCAGCACTGCAATACAAAAGTACAAGACTAGATTTAGTATTTGATGTTTTCAGACTGGCTAACAAGCTTTGATTCATCAGTACATGAACATTCAATTGCAGCACTGCAATACAAAAGTACAAGACTAGATTTAGTATTTGATGTTTTCAGACTGGCTAACAAGCATTGATTCATCAGTACATAAACATTCAATTGCAGCACTGCAATACAAAAGTACAAGACTAGATTTAGTATTTGATGTTTTCAGACTGGCTAACAAGCATTGATTCATCAGTACATGAACATTCAATTGCAGCACTGCAATACAAAAGTACAAGACTAGATTTAGTATTTGATGTTTTCAGACTGGCTAACAAGCATTGATTCATCAGTACATGAACATTCAATTGCAGCACTGCAATACAAAAGTACAAGACTAGATTTAGTATTTGATGTTTTCAGACTGGCTAACAAGCATTGATTCATCAGTACATGAACATTCAATTGCAGCACTGCAATACAAAAGTACAAGACTAGATTTAGTATTTGATGTTTTCAGACTGGCTAACAAGCATTGATTCATCAGTACATGAACATTCAATTGCAGCACTGCAATACAAAAGTACAAAACTAGATTTAGTATTTGATGTTTTCAGACTGGCTAACAAGCATTGATTCATCAGTACATGAACATTCAATTGCAGCACTGCAATACAAAAGTACAAGACTAGATTTAGTATTTGATGTTTTCAGACTGGCTAACAAGCATTGATTCATCAGTACATGAACATTCAATTGCAGCACTGCAATACAAAAGTACAAGACTAGATTTAGTATTTGATGTTTTCAGACTGGCTAACAAGCATTGATTCATCAGTACATGAACATTCAATTGCAGCACTGCAATACAAAAGTACAAGACTAGATTTAGTATTTGATGTTTTCAGACTGGCTAACAAGCATTGATTCATCAGTACATGAACATTCAATTGCAGCACTGCAATACAAAAGTACAAGACTAGATTTATAGTATTTGATGTTTTCAGACTGGCTAACAAGCTTTGATTCATCAGTACATGAACATTCAATTGCAGCACTGCAATACAAAAGTACAAAACTAGATTTAGTATTTGATGTTTTCAGACTGGCTAACAAGCATTGATTCATCAGTACATAAACATTCAATTGCAGCACTGCAATACAAAAGTACAAGACTAGATTTAGTATTTGATGTTTTCAGACTGGCTAACAAGCTTTGATTCATCAGTACATGAACATTCAATTGCAGCACTGCAATACAAAAGTACAAGACTAGATTTAGTATTTGATGTTTTCAGACTGGCTAACAAGCTTTGATTCATCAGTACATGAACATTCAATTGCAGCACTGCAATACAAAAGTACAAGACTAGATTTAGTATTTGATGTTTTCAGACTGGCTAACAAGCATTGATTCATCAGTACATGAACATTCAATTGCAGCACTGCAATACAAAAGTACAAGACTAGATTTAGTATTTGATGTTTTCAGACTGGCTAACAAGCATTGATTCATCAGTACATGAACATTCAATTGCAGCACTGCAATACAAAAGTACAAAACTAGATTTAGTATTTGATGTTTTCAGACTGGCTAACAAGCATTGATTCATCAGTACATGAACATTCAATTGCAGCACTGCAATACAAAAGTACAAAACTAGATTTAGTATTTGATGTTTTCAGACTGGCTAACAAGCTTTGATTCATCAGTACATGAACATTCAATTGCAGCACTGCAATACAAAAGTACAAGACTAGATTTAGTATTTGATGTTTTCAGACTGGCTAACAAGCATTGATTCATCAGTACATGAACATTCAATTGCAGCACTGCAATACAAAAGTACAAGACTAGATTTAGTATTTGATGTTTTCAGACTGGCTAACAAGCATTGATTCATCAGTACATGAACATTCAATTGCAGCACTGCAATACAAAAGTACAAAACTAGATTTAGTATTTGATGTTTTCAGACTGGCTAACAAGCATTGATTCATCAGTACATGAACATTCAATTGCAGCACTGCAATACAAAAGTACAAGACTAGATTTAGTATTTGATGTTTTCAGACTGGCTAACAAGCATTGATTCATCAGTACATGAACATTCAATTGCAGCACTGCAATACAAAAGTACAAGACTAGATTTAGTATTTGATGTTTTCAGACTGGCTAACAAGCATTGATTCATCAGTACATGAACATTCAATTGCAGCACTGCAATACAAAAGTACAAGACTAGATTTAGTATTTGATGATTTCAGACTGGCTAACAAGCATTGTTTCATCAGTACATGAACATTCAATTGCAGCACTGCAATACAAAAGTACAAGACTAGATTTAGTATTTGATGTTTTCAGACTGGCTAACAAGCATTGATTCATCAGTACATGAACATTCAATTGCAGCACTGCAATACAAAAGTACAAGACTAGATTTAGTATTTGATGTTTTCAGACTGGCTAACAAGCATTGATTCATCAGTACATGAACATTCAATTGCAGCACTGCAATACAAAAGTACAAAACTAGATTTAGTATTTGATGTTTTCAGACTGGCTAACAAGCATTGATTCATCAGTACATGAACATTCAATTGCAGCACTGCAATACAAAAGTACAAGACTAGATTTAGTATTTGATGTTTTCAGACTGGCTAACAAGCATTGATTCGTCAGTACATGAACATTCAATTGCAGCACTGCAATACAAAAGTACAAGACTAGATTTAGTATTTGATGTTTTCAGACTGGCTAACAAGCTTTGATTCGTCAGTACATGAACATTCAATTGCAGCACTGCAATACAAAAGTACAAGACTAGATTTATAGTATTTGATGTTTTCAGACTGGCTAACAAGCATTGATTCATCAGTACATGAACATTCAATTGCAGCACTGCAATACAAAAGTACAAGACTAGATTTAGTATTTGATGTTTTCAGACTGGCTAACAAGCTTTGTTTCATCAGTACATGAACATTCAATTGCAGCACTGCAATACAAAAGTACAAAACTAGATTTAGTATTTGATGTTTTCAGACTGGCTAACAAGCATTGATTCATCAGTACATGAACATTCAATTGCAGCACTGCAATACAAAAGTACAAAACTAGATTTAGTATTTGATGTTTTCAGACTGGCTAACAAGCATTGATTCATCAGTACATAAACATTCAATTGCAGCACTGCAATACAAAAGTACAAGACTAGATTTATAGTATTTGATGTTTTCAGACTGGCTAACAAGCTTTGATTCATCAGTACATAAACATTCAATTGCAGCACTGCAATACAAAAGTACAAGACTAGATTTATAGTATTTGATGTTTTCAGACTGGCTAACAAGCATTGATTCATCAGTACATGAACATTCAATTGCAGCACTGCAATACAAAAGTACAAGACTAGATTTATAGTATTTGATGTTTTCAGACTGGCTAACAAGCTTTGATTCATCAGTACATAAACATTCAATTGCAGCACTGCAATACAAAAGTACGAGACTAGATTTATAGTATTTGATGTTTTCAGACTGGCTAACAAGCATTGATTCATCAGTACATGAACATTCAATTGCAGCACTGCAATACAAAAGTACAAGACTAGATTTATAGTATTTGATGTTTTCAGACTGGCTAACGAGCTTTGTTTCATTAGTACATGAACATTCAATTGCAGCACTGCAATACAAAAGTACAAAACTAGATTTAGTATTTGATGTTTTCAGACTGGCTAACAAGCATTGATTCATCAGTACATGAACATTCAATTGCAGCACTGCAATACAAAAGTACAAGACTAGATTTATAGTATTTGATGTTTTCAGACTGGCTAACAAGCATTGATTCATCAGTACATGAACATTCAATTGCAGCACTGCAATACAAAAGTACAAGACTAGATTTATAGTATTTGATGTTTTCAGACTGGCTAACGAGCTTTGTTTCATCAGTACATGAACATTCAATTGCAGCACTGCAATACAAAAGTACAAAACTAGATTTAGTATTTGATGTTTTCAGACTGGCTAACAAGCATTGATTCATCAGTACATGAACATTCAATTGCAGCACTGCAATACAAAAGTACAAAACTAGATTTAGTATTTGATGTTTTCAGACTGGCTAACAAGCATTGATTCATCAGTACATGAACATTCAATTGCAGCACTGCAATACAAAAGTACAAAACTAGATTTAGTATTTGATGTTTTCAGACTGGCTAACAAGCATTGATTCATCAGTACATGAACATTCAATTGCAGCACTGCAATACAAAAGTACAAAACTAGATTTAGTATTTGATGTTTTCAGACTGGCTAACAAGCATTGATTCATCAGTACATGAACATTCAATTGCAGCACTGCAATACAAAAGTACAAAACTAGATTTAGTATTTGATGTTTTCAGACTGGCTAACGAGCTTTGATTCATCAGTACATGAACATTCAATTGCAGCACTGCAATACAAAAGTACAAGACTAGATTTAGTATTTGATGTTTTCAGACTGGCTAACAAGCATTGATTCATCAGTACATGAACATTCAATTGCAGCACTGCAATACAAAAGTACAAAACTAGATTTAGTATTTGATGTTTTCAGACTGGCTAACAAGCATTGATTCATCAGTACATGAACATTCAATTGCAGCACTGCAATACAAAAGTACAAAACTAGATTTAGTATTTGATGTTTTCAGACTGGCTAACAAGCATTGATTCATCAGTACATGAACATTCAATTGCAGCACTGCAATACAAAAGTACAAGACTAGATTTAGTATTTGATGTTTTCAGACTGGCTAACAAGCATTGATTCATCAGTACATGAACATTCAATTGCAGCACTGCAATACAAAAGTACAAAACTAGATTTAGTATTTGATGTTTTCAGACTGGCTAACAAGCTTTGATTCATCAGTACATGAACATTCAATTGCAGCACTGCAATACAAAAGTACAAAACTAGATTTAGTATTTGATGTTTTCAGACTGGCTAACAAGCATTGATTCATCAGTACATGAACATTCAATTGCAGCACTGCAATACAAAAGTACAAGACTAGATTTAGTATTTGATGTTTTCAGACTGGCTAACAAGCATTGATTCATCAGTACATGAACATTCAATTGCAGCACTGCAATACAAAAGTACAAGACTAGATTTAGTATTTGATGTTTTCAGACTGGCTAACAAGCATTGATTCATCAGTACATGAACATTCAATTGCAGCACTGCAATACAAAAGTACAAGACTAGATTTAGTATTTGATGTTTTCAGACTGGCTAACGAGCTTTGTTTCATCAGTACATGAACATTCAATTGCAGCACTGCAATACAAAAGTACAAGACTAGATTTAGTATTTGATGTTTTCAGACTGGCTAACAAGCATTGATTCATCAGTACATGAACATTCAATTGCAGCACTGCAATACAAAAGTACAAAACTAGATTTAGTATTTGATGTTTTCAGACTGGCTAACAAGCATTGATTCATCAGTACATGAACATTCAATTGCAGCACTGCAATACAAAAGTACAAGACTAGATTTAGTATTTGATGTTTTCAGACTGGCTAACAAGCATTGATTCATCAGTACATGAACATTCAATTGCAGCACTGCAATACAAAAGTACAAGACTAGATTTAGTATTTGATGTTTTCAGACTGGCTAACGAGCTTTGATTCATCAGTACATGAACATTCAATTGCAGCACTGCAATACAAAAGTACAAGACTAGATTTAGTATTTGATGTTTTCAGACTGGCTAACAAGCATTGATTCATCAGTACATGAACATTCAATTGCAGCACTGCAATACAAAAGTACAAGACTAGATTTATAGTATTTGATGTTTTCAGACTGGCTAACGAGCTTTGTTTCATTAGTACATAAACATTCAATTGCAGCACTGCAATACAAAAGTACAAAACTAGATTTAGTATTTGATGTTTTCAGACTGACTAACAAGCATTGATTCATCAGTACATGAACATTCAATTGCAGCACTGCAATACAAAAGTACAAAACTAGATTTAGTATTTGAAGTTTTCAGACTGGCTAACAAGCATTGATTCATCAGTACATGAACATTCAATTGCAGCACTGCAATACAAAAGTACAAAACTAGATTTAGTATTTGATGTTTTCAGACTGGCTAACAAGCATTGATTCATCAGTACATGAACATTCAATTGCAGCACTGCAATACAAAAGTACAAAACTAGATTTAGTATTTGATGTTTTCAGACTGGCTAACAAGCATTGATTCATCAGTACATGAACATTCAATTGCAGCACTGCAATACAAAAGTACAAAACTAGATTTAGTATTTGATGTTTTCAGACTGGCTAACAAGCTTTGATTCATCAGTACATGAACATTCAATTGCAGCACTGCAATACAAAAGTACAAAACTAGATTTAGTATTTGATGTTTTCAGACTGGCTAACAAGCATTGATTCATCAGTACATAAACATTCAATTGCAGCACTGCAATACAAAAGTACAAAACTAGATTTAGTATTTGATGTTTTCAGACTGGCTAACAAGCTTTGATTCATCAGTACATGAACATTCAATTGCAGCACTGCAATACAAAAGTACAAAACTAGATTTAGTATTTGATGTTTTCAGACTGGCTAACAAGCATTGATTCATCAGTACATGAACATTCAATTGCAGCACTGCAATACAAAAGTACAAGACTAGATTTAGTATTTGATGTTTTCAGACTGGCTAACAAGCATTGATTCATCAGTACATAAACATTCAATTGCAGCACTGCAATACAAAAGTACAAGACTAGATTTAGTATTTGATGTTTTCAGACTGGCTAACAAGCATTGATTCATCAGTACATGAACATTCAATTGCAGCACTGCAATACAAAAGTACAAGACTAGATTTATAGTATTTGATGTTTTCAGACTGGCTAACAAGCTTTGATTCGTCAGTACATGAACATTCAATTGCAGCACTGCAATACAAAAGTACAAAACTAGATTTAGTATTTGATGTTTTCAGACTGGCTAACAAGCATTGATTCATCAGTACATGAACATTCAATTGCAGCACTGCAATACAAAAGTACAAAACTAGATTTAGTATTTGATGTTTTCAGACTGGCTAACAAGCATTGATTCGTCAGTACATGAACATTCAATTGCAGCACTGCAATACAAAAGTACAAAACTAGATTTAGTATTTGATGTTTTCAGACTGGCTAACAAGCATTGATTCATCAGTACATGAACATTCAATTGCAGCACTGCAATACAAAAGTACAAAACTAGATTTAGTATTTGATGTTTTCAGACTGGCTAACAAGCATTGATTCATCAGTACATGAACATTCAATTGCAGCACTGCAATACAAAAGTACAAAACTAGATTTAGTATTTGATGTTTTCAGACTGGCTAACAAGCATTGATTCATCAGTACATGAACATTCAATTGCAGCACTGCAATACAAAAGTACAAGACTAGATTTATAGTATTTGATGTTTTCAGACTGGCTAACAAGCTTTGATTCATCAGTACATAAACATTCAATTGCAGCACTGCAATACAAAAGTATGAGACTAGATTTATAGTATTTGATGTTTTCAGACTGGCTAACAAGCATTGATTCATCAGTACATGAACATTCAATTGCAGCACTGCAATACAAAAGTACAAGACTAGATTTATAGTATTTGATGTTTTCAGACTGGCTACACAAGCTTTGATTCATCAGTACATAAACATTCAATGCAGCACTGCAATA
>NW_003136231.1:0-23651 GCF_000003605.2 Saccoglossus kowalevskii
ACACTACCAATAACATCTTCACAAGCACTGTGTTAGATAGCATGTCTGTATGGCACTGCCAATAACATCTTCACAACCACTGTGTCAGATAGCATGTCTGTATGGCACTACCAATAACATCTTCACAACAACTGTGTCAGATAGCATGTCTATATGACACTACCAATAACATCTTCACAACCACTGTGTCATATAGCATGTCTCCATGACACTACCAATAACATCTTCACAACAACTGTGTCAGATAGCATGTCTCCATGACACTACAATAACATCTTCACAACAACTGTGCCAGATAGCATGTCTCTATGGCACTACCAATAACATCTTCACAACCACTGTGTCAGGTAGCATGTCTCTATGGCACTACCAATAACATTTTCACAACCACTGTATCAGATAGCATGTCTCTATGACACTACCAATAACATCTTCACAACCACTGTGTCAGATAGCATGTCTCTATGACCCTACCAATAACATCTTCACAACCACTGTGTCAGTTAGCATATCTATATGACACTACCAATAACATCTTCACAACGACTGTGTCAGGTAGCATGTCTCTATGACAGTACCAATAACATCTTCACAACCACTGTCAGGTAGCATGTCTCTACGACACTACCATTAACATCTTCACAGCAACTGTGTCTGATAGCATGTCTCTATGATACTACCAATAACATCTTTACAACAACTGTGTCAGGTAGCATGTCTCTATGGCACTACCAATAACACCTTCACAACCACTGTGTCAGGTAGCATGTCTCTATGACACTACCAATAATGTCTTTATAACAACTGTGTCAGATATTATGTCTATATAACACTTCCGATAACATCTTCACAACCACTGTGTCAGTCTCTATGGCACTACCAATAATATCTTCACAACAACAGTGTCAGATAGCATGTCTCTATGGCACTACCAATAACATCATCGCAACCACTGTGTCAGGTAGCATGTCTCTATGACTCTACCAATAACATCTTCACAACCACTGTGTCTGATAGCATGTCTTCGTGACACTACCAATAACATCTTCACAACCACTGTGTCAGGTAGCATGTCTATATGACACTACCGATAACATCTTCGCCACAACTGTGTCAGATATTATGTCTATATAACACTTCCGATAACATCTTCACAACCACTGTGTCAGGTAGCATGTCTCTATGACAGTACCAATAACATCTTCACAACCACTGTGTCAGGTAGCATGTCTCTATGACACTACCAATAACATTTTTACAACCACTGTGTCAGATAGCATGTCTATATGACACTATCAATAACATCTTCACAACCACTGTGTCAGGTAGCATGTCTATATGACACTACCAATAACATCTTCACAACCACTGTGTCAGGTAGCATGTCTCTATGACAGTACCAATAACATCTTCACAACCACTGTGTCAGGTAGCATGTCTCTACGACACTACCATTAACATCTTCACAGGAACTGTGTCTGATAGCATGTCTCTATGATACTACCAATAACATCTTTACAACAACTGTGTCAGGTAGCATGTCTCTATGGCACTACCAATAACACCTTCATAACCACTGTGTCAGGAAGCATGTCTCTATGACACTACCAATAACATCTGCACAGCCAGTGTCAGGTAGCATGTCTGTATGACACTACCAATAACATCTTCACAACCACTGTGTCAGGTAGCATGTCTCTATGACACTACCAATAACATCTTCGCAGCAACTGTGTCTGATAGCATGTCTCAACGATACTACCAATAACATCTTCACAACAACTGTGTCAGGTAGCATGTCTCTATGACACTACCAATAACTTCTTCGCAGCAACTGTGTCTGATAGCATGTCTCTACGATACTACCAATAACATCTTCACAACCACTGTGTCAGATAGCATGTCTCTATGACACTACCAATAACATCTTCACAACCACTGTGTTAGATAGCATGTCTCTATGACACTACCAATAACATTTTCACAAGCACTGTGTTAGATAGCATGTCTCTATGACACTACCAATAACATTTTCACAACCACTGTGTCAGATAGCATGTCTCTATGACACTACCAATAACATCTTCACAACAACTGTGTCAGATAGCACGTCTGTATGTCACTACCAATAACATCTTGACAACCACTGTGTCAGATAGCATGTCTCTATGGCACTACAATAACATCTTCACAACAACTGTGTCATGTAGCATGTCTCTATGACACTATCGCTAATATATTCAGAACAAATGTGTCAGATAGAATGTCTCTATGACAGTACTAATAACATATTTACAACCACTGTGTCAGATAGCATGTCTCTATGACACTACCAATAACATCTTCACAACAACTGTGTCAGATAGTATGTCTCTATGACACAACCAATAACATCTTCACAACAACTGTGTCAGATAGTATGTCTCTATGACACTACCAATAACATCTTCACAACCACTGTGTCAGATAGCATGTCTCTATGACACTACCAATAACATCTTCACAACCACTGTGTGAGGTAGCATGTCTATATGACACTATCAATAACATCTTCACAACCACTGTGTCAGGTAGCATGTCTATTTGACACTATCAATAACATCTTCACAACCACTGTGTCAGGTAGCATGTCTATATGACATTACCAATAACATCTTCACAACCACTGTGTCAGGTAGCATGTCTCTATGACAGTACCAATAACATCTTCACAACCACTGTGTCAGGTAGCATGTCTCTATGACACTACCAATAACATTTTTACAACCACTGTGTCAGATAGCATGTCTATATGACACTATCAATAACATCTTCACAACCACTGTGTCAGGTAGCATGTCTATATGACACTACCAATAACATCTTCACAACCACTGTGTCAGGTAGCATGTCTCTATGACAGTACCAATAACATCTTCACAACCACTGTGTCAGGTAGCATGTCTCTACGACACTACCATTAACATCTTCACAGGAACTGTGTCTGATAGCATGTCTCTATGATACTACCAATAACATCTTTACAACAACTGTGTCAGGTAGCATGTCTCTATGGCACTACCAATAACACCTTCATAACCACTGTGTCAGGAAGCATGTCTCTATGACACTACCAATAACATCTGCACAGCCAGTGTCAGGTAGCATGTCTGTATGCCACTACCAATAACATCTTCACAACCACTGTGTCAGGTAGCATGTCTCTATGACACTACCAATAACATCTTCGCAGCAACTGTGTCTGATAGCATGTCTCAACGATACTACCAATAACATCTTCACAACAACTGTGTCAGGTAGCATGTCTCTATGACACTACCAATAACTTCTTCGCAGCAACTGTGTCTGATAGCATGTCTCTACGATACTACCAATAACATCTTCACAACAACTGTGTCAGATAGCATGTCCCCATGACACTACCAATAACATCTTCACAAGCACTGCGTTAGATAGCATGTCTCTATGACACTACCAATAACATTTTCACAACAACTGTGTCAGATAGTATGTCTCTACGACACTACCAATAACATCTTCACAACAACTGGGTTAGATAGCATGTCTCTATGACACTGCCATTAACATCTTCACAACAACTGTGTCAGATAGCATGTCCCCATGACACTACCAATAACATCTTCACAACCACTGTGTCAGATAGCATGTCTCCATGACACTACCAATAACATCTTCACAACCACTGTGTCAGATAGCATGTCTCTATGACACTACCAATAACATCTTCACAACAACTGTGTCAGATAGCATGTCTCCATGACACTACCAATAACATCTTCACAACAACTGTGTCTGATAGTATGTCTCTATGACACTACCAATAACATCTTCACAACCACTGTGTCAGATAGCATGTCCCCATGACACTACCAATAACATCTTCACAACCACTGTGTCAGATAGCATGTCTCCATGACACTACCAATAACATCTTCACAACCACTGTGTCAGATAGCATGTCTCTATGACACTACCAATAACGTCTTCACAACAACTGTGTCAGATAGCATGTCTCCATGACACTACCAATAACATCTTCACAAGCACTGTGTCAGATAGCATGTCTCTATGACACTACCAATAACATCTTCACAACAACTGTGTCAGATAGTATGTCTCTATGACACTACCAATAACATCTTCACAACAACTGTGTCAGATAGCATGTCTCCATGACACTACCAATAACATCTTCACAAGCACTGTGTTAGATAGTATGTCTCTATGACACTACCAATAACATCTTCACAAGCACTGTGTCAGATAGCATGTCTCTATGACACTACCAATAACATCTTCACAACAACTGTGTCAGATAGCATGTCTCCATGACACTACCAATAACATCTTCACAAGCACTGTGTCAGATAGCATGTCTCTATGACACTACCAATAACATCTTCACAACAACTGTGTCAGATAGTATGTCTCTATGACACTACCAATAACATCTTCACAACAACTGTGTCAGATAGTATGTCTCCATGACACTACCAATAACATCTTCACAAGCACTGTGTCAGGTAGCATGTCTCCATGACACTACCAATAACATCTTCACAACAACTGTGTCAGATAGTATGTCTCTATGACACTACCAATAACATCTTCACAACAACTGTGTCAGATAGTATGTCTCTATGACACTACCAATAACATCTTCACAACCACTGCGTCAGATAGCATGTCTCTATGACACTACCATTAACATCTTCACAACAACTGTGTCAGATAGCATGTCTCCATGACACTACCAATAACATCTTCACAAGCACTGCGTTAGATAGCATGTCTCTATGACACTACCAATAACATCTTCACAACAACTGTGTCAGATAGTATGTCTCTATGACACTACCAATAACATCTTCACAACAACTGTGTCAGATAGTATGTCTCTATGACACTACCAATAACATCTTCACAACCACTGCGTCAGATAGCATGTCTCTATGACACTACCAATAACATCTTCACAACCACTGTGTGAGGTAGCATGTCTATATGACACTATCAATAACATCTTCACAACCACTGTGTCAGGTAGCATGTCTATTTGACACTATCAATAACATCTTCACAACCACTGTGTCAGGTAGCATGTCTATATGACACTACCAATAACATCTTCACAACCACTGTGTCAGGTAGCATGTCTCTATGACAGTACCAATAACATCTTCACAACCACTGTGTCAGGTAGCATGTCTCTATGACACTACCAATAACATTTTTACAACCACTGTGTCAGATAGCATGTCTATATGACACTATCAATAACATCTTCACAACCACTGTGTCAGGTAGCATGTCTATATGACACTACCAATAACATCTTCACAACCACTGTGTCAGGTAGCATGTCTCTATGACAGTACCAATAACATCTTCACAACCACTGTGTCAGGTAGCATGTCTCTACGACACTACCATTAACATCTTCACAGCAACTGTGTCTGATAGCATGTCTCTATGATACTACCAATAACATCTTTACAACAACTGTGTCAGGTAGCATGTCTCTATGGCACTACCAATAACACCTTCATAACCACTGTGTCAGGAAGCATGTCTCTATGACACTACCAATAACATCTGCACAGCCAGTGTCAGGTAGCATGTCTGTATGACACTACCAATAACATCTTCACAACCACTGTGTCAGGTAGCATGTCTCTATGACACTACCAATAACATCTTCGCAGCAACTGTGTCTGATAGCATGTCTCTACGATACTACCAATAACATCTTCACAACAACTGTGTCAGGTAGCATGTCTCTATGACACTACCAATAACATCTTCGCAGCAACTGTGTCTGATAGCATGTCTCTACGATACTACCAATAACATCTTCACAACCACTGTGTCAGATAGCATGTCTCTATGACACTACCAATAACATCTTCACAACCACTGTGTGAGGTAGCATGTCTATATGACACTATCAATAACATCTTCACAACCACTGTGTCAGGTAGCATGTCTATTTGACACTATCAATAACATCTTCACAACCACTGTGTCAGGTAGCATGTCTATATGACACTACCAATAACATCTTCACAACCACTGTGTCAGGTAGCATGTCTCTATGACAGTACCAATAACATCTTCACAACCACTGTGTCAGGTAGCATGTCTCTATGACACTACCAATAACATTTTTACAACCACTGTGTCAGATAGCATGTCTATATGACACTACCAATAACATCTTCACAACCACTGTGTCAGGAAGCATGTCCCTATGACAGTACCAATAACATCTTCACAACCACTGTGTCAGGTAGCATGTCTCTACGACACTACCATTAACATCTTCACAGCAACTGTGTCTGATAGCATGTCTCTATGATACTACCAATAACATCTTCACAACAACTGTGTCAGGTAGCATGTCTCTATGGCACTACCAATAACACCTTCATAACCACTGTGTCAGGAAGCATGTCTCTATGACACTACCAATAACATCTGCACAGCCAGTGTCAGGTAGCATGTCTGTATGACACTACCAATAACATCTTCACAACCACTGTGTCAGGTAGCATGTCTCTATGACACTACCAATAACATCTTCGCAGCAACTGTGTCTGATAGCATGTCTCTACGATACTACCAATAACATCTTCACAACAACTGTGTCAGATAGCATGTCTCTATGGCACTACCAATAACACCTTCATAATCACAGTGTCAGGTAGCATGTCTCCATGACACTACCAATAACATCTTCACAATCACTGTGTCAGGTAGCATATCTCTATGATACTACCAATAACATCTTCACAAGAACTGTGTCAGATAGCATGTCTGTATGGCACTACCAGTAACATCTTCACAACCACTGTGTCAGGTAGCATGTCTCTATGACACTGCCAATAACATCTTGACAACCACTGTGTCAGATAGCATGTCTCTATGACACCACCAATAACATCTTGACAACAACTGTGTCAGGTAGCATGTCTCTATGACACTATCGATAATATCTTCAGAACAAATGTGTCAGATAGAATGTCTCTATGACAGTACTAATAACATATTTACAACCACTGTGTCAGATAGCATGTCTCTATGACAGTACTAATAACATATTTACAACCACTGTGTCAGGTAGCATGTCTCTATGACACTACCAATAACATTTTCACAAGCACTGTGTTAGATAGCATGTCTCTATGACACTACCAATAACATCTTCACAACAACTGTGTCAGATAGCATGTCTCCATGACACTACCAATAACATCTTCACAACAACTGTGTCAGACAGCATGTCTCTATGACACTACCAATAACACCTTGACAACCACTGTGTCAGATAGCATGTCTCTATGACAGTGCCAATAACACCTTGACAACCACTGTGTCATATAGCATGTCTCTATGACACTACCAATAACATCTTCACAACCACTGTGTCAGATAGCATGTCTTTATGACACTACCAATAACATCTTCACAACAACTGTGTCAGATAGTATGTCTCTATGACACTACCAATAACACCTTGACAACCACTGTGTCAGATAGCATGTCTCTATGACACTACCAATAACATCTTGACAACCACTGCGTCAGATAGCATGTCTTTATGACACTACCAATAACATCTTCACAACAACTGTGGCAGATAGTATGTCTCTATGACACTACCAATACCATCTTGACAACCACTGTGTTAGATATCATGTCTCTATGACACTACCAATAACATATTTACAACCACTGTGTCAGGTAGCATGTCTCTATAATACTACCATTAACATCTTTACAACCACTGTGTCAGATAGCATGTCTCTATGACACTACCAATAACATCTTTACAACCACTGTGTCAGATAGCATGTCTCTATGACACTACCAATAACATCTTGACAACCACTGTGTCAGATAGCATGTCTCTATGACACTACCAATAACATCTTGACAACCACTGCGTCAGATAGCATGTCTCTATGACACTACCAATAACATCTTCACAAACACTGTGTCAGATAGCATGTCTCTATGACACTACCAATAACATCTTCACAACAACTGTGTTAGATAGCATGTCTCTATGACACTACCAATAACATCTTCACAACAACTGTGTCAGATAGCATGTCTGTATGTCACTACCAATAACATCTTCACAACCACTGTGTCAGATAGTATGTCTCTATGACACTACCAATAACATCTTCACAACAACTGTGTTAGATAGCATGTCTCTATGACACTACCAATAACATCTTCACAACAACTGTGTCATGTAGCGTGTCTTTATGACACTACCAATAACATTTTCACAACAACCCGGTCAGATAGCGTGTCTCTATGACACTACCAATAACATTTTATAACAACAGTGTCAGATATTATGTCTATATAACACTTCCGATAACATCTTTACAACCACTGTGTCAGATAGCATGTCTCTATGACACTACCAATACCATTTTTACAACCACTGTGTCAGGTAGCATGTCTTTATGACACTACCAATAACATCTTCACAACCACTGTGTCAGATAGCATGTCTCTATGACCCTACCAATAACATCATCACAACCACTGTGTCAGGTAGCATGTCTCTATGACACTACCAATAACATCTTCACAACCACTGTGTGAGGTAGCATGTCTATATGACACTATCAATAACATCTTCACAACCACTGTGTCAGGTAGCATGTCTATATGACACTACCAATAACATCTTCACAACCACTGAGTCAGGTAGCATGTCTCTATGACAGTACCAATAACATCTTCACAACCACTGTGTCAGGTAGCATGTCTCTATGACACTACCAATAACATCTTCACAACCTCTGTGTCAGGTAGCATGTCTCTATGACAGTACCAATAACATCTTCACAACCACTGTGTCAGGTAGCATGTCTCTACGACACTACCATTTAACATCTTCACAGCAACTGTGTCAGATAGCATGTCTTTATGACACTACCAATAACATCTTCACAACAACTGTGTCAGATAGTATGTCTCTATGACACTACCAATAACATCATCGCAACGACTGTGTCAGGTAGCATGTCTCTATGACTCTACCAATAACATCTTCACAACCACTGTGTCAGGTAGCATGTCTCTATGACACTACAATAACATCTTCACAACAACTGTGTCAGATAGCATGTCTCTATGACACTACCAATAACATCTTCACAACAACTGTGTCAGATAGCATGTCTCTATGACAGTACTAATAACATATTTACAACCACTGTGTCAGATAGCATGTCTCTATGACAGTACCAATAACATATTTACAACCACTGCGTCAGGTAGCATGTCAATATGACACTATCAATAACATCTTCACAACCACTGTGTCAGGTAGCATATCTCTATGACACTACCAATAACATCTTTACAACTGTGTCAGTTAGTATGTCTCTATGACACTACCAATAACATCTTCACAACAACTGTGTCAGATAGCATGTGTCTATGGCACTACAATAACATCTTCCCAACAACTGTGTCAGATAGCATGTCTCTATGACACTACCAATAACATCTTCACAACAACTGTGTCAGGTAGCATGTCTTTATGACACTACCAATAACATCTTTACAACAACTGTGTCAGATAAGCATGTCTCTATGACAGTACTAATAACATATTTACAACCACTGTGTCAGATAGCATGTCTCTATGACAGTACCAATAACATATTTACAACCACTGCGTCAGGTAGCATGTCAATATGACACTATCAATAACATCTTCACAACCACTGTGTCAGGTAGCATATCTCTATGACACTACCAATAACATCTTTACAACTGTGTCAGATAGTATGTCTCGATGACACTACCAATAACATCTTCACAACAACTGTGTCAGATAGCATGTGTCTATGGCCCTACAATAACATCTTCCCAACAACTGTGTCAGATAGCATGTCTCTATGACACTACCAATAACATCTTCACAACAACTGTGTCAGGTAGCATGTCTTTTTGACACTACCAATAACATCTTCACAACAACTGTGTCAGATAGCATGTCTCTATGACAGTACTAATAACATATTTACAACCACTGTGTCAGGTAGCATGTCTCTATGACACTACCCATAACATCTTTACAACCACTGTGTCAGATAGCATGTCTCTATGACACTACCAATAACATCTTTACAACCACTGTGTCAGATAGCATGTCTCTATGACAGTACTAATAACATATTTACAACCACTGTGTCAGGTAGCATGTCTCTATGACACTACCCATAACATCTTTACAACCACTGTGTCAGATAGCATGTCTCTATGACACTACCAATAACATTTTCACAAGCACTGCGTTAGATAGCATGTCTCTATGACACTACCAATAACATCTTCACAACAACTGTGTCAGATAGTATGTCTCTATGACACTACCAATAACATCTTCACAACAACTGTGTCAGATAGTATGTCTCTATGACACTACCAATAACATCTTCACAACCACTGTGTCAGATAGCATGTCTCTATGACACTACCAATAACATCTTCACAACAACTGTGTTAGATAGCATGTCTCTATGACACTACCAATAGCATCTTCACAACAACTGTGTCAGATAGTATGTCTCTATGACACTACCAATAACATCTTCACAACAACTGTGTCAGATAGTATGTCTCTATGACACTACCAATAACATCTTCACAACAACTGTGTTAGATAGCATGTCTCTATGACACTACCAATAGCATCTTCACAACAACTGTGTCAGATAGCATGTCTATGACACTACCAATAACATCTTCACAACAACTGTGTCATGTAGCGTGTCTTTATGACACTACCAATAACATTTTCACAACAACCCGGTCAGATAGCATGTCTCTATGACACTACCAATAACATTTTTATAACAATGGTGTCAGATATTATGTCTATATAACACTTCCGATAACATCTTTACAACCACTGTGTCAGATAGCATGTCTCTATGACACTACCAATAACATTTTTATAACAACGGTGTGAGATATTATGTCTATATAACACTTCCGATAACATCTTTACAACCACTGTGTCAGATAGCATGTCTCTATGACACTACCAATACCATTTTTACAACCACTGTGTCAGGTAACATGTCTTTATGACACTACCAATAACATCTTCACAACCACTGTGTCAGATAGCATGTCTCTATGACCCTACCAATAACATCTTTACAACCACTGTGTCAGGTAGCATGTCTCTATGACACTACCAATAACATCTTCACAACCACTGTGTGAGGTAGCATGTCTATATGACACTATCAATAACATCTTCACAACCACTGTGTCAGGTAGCATGTCTATATGACACTATCAATAACATCTTCACAACCACTGTGCCAGGTAGCATGTCTATATGGCACTACCAATAACATCTTCACAACCACTGTGTCAGGTAGCATGTCTCTATGACAGTACCAATAACATCTTCACAACCACTGTGTCAGGTAGCATGTCTCTATGACACTAAAAATAACATTTTTACAACCACTGTGTCAGATAGCATGTCTATATGACACTATCAATAACATCTTCACAACCACTGTGTCAGGTAGCATGTCTATATGACACTACCAATAACATCTTCACAACGACTGTGTCAGGTAGCATGTCTCTATGACAGTACCAATAACATCTTCACAACCACTGTGTCAGGTAGCATGTCTCTACGACACTACCATTAACATCTTCACAGCAACTGTGTCTGATAGCATGTCTCTATGATACTACCAATAACATCTTTACAACAACTGTGTCAGGTAGCATGTCTCTATGGCACTACCAATAACACCTTCACAACCACTGTGTCAGGTAGCATGTCCCTATGACACTACCAATAATGTCTTTATAACAACTGTGTCAGATATTATGTCTATATAACACTTCCGATAACATCTTCACAACCACTGTGTCAGTCTCTATGGCACTACCAATAATATCTTCACAACAACAGTGTCAGATAGCATGTCTCTATGGCACTACCAATAACATCATCGCAACCACTGTGTCAGGTAACATGTCTCTATGACTCTACCAATAACAATCTTCACAACCACTGTGTCAGATAAGTATGTCTCTATGACACTACCAATAATATCTTCACAACCACTGTGTCAGATAGCATGTCTCTATGACACTACCAATAACGCCTTTGTAACAACTGTGTCAGATATTATGTCTATATAACACTTCCGATAACATCTTCACAACCACTGTGTCAGTCTCTATGGCACTACCAATAACATCTTCACAACAACAGTGTCAGATAGCATGTCTCTATGGCACTACCAATAACATCATCGCAACCACTGTGTCAGGTAGCATGTCTCTATGACTCTACCAATAACATCTTCACAACCACTGTGTCAGGTAGCATGTCTCTATGACACTACAATAACATCTTCACAACAACTGTGTCAGATAGCATGTCTCTATGACACTACCAATAACATCTTCACAACAACTGTGTCAGATAGCATGTCTCTATGACAGTACTTATAACATATTTACAACCACTGTGTCAGATAGCATGTCTCTATGACAGTACCAATAACATATTTACAACCACTGCGTCAGGTAGCATGTCAATATGACACTATCAATAACATCTTCACAACCACTGTGTCAGGTAGCATATCTCTATGACACTACCAATAACATCTTCACAACAACTGTGTCAGATAGCATGTGTCTATGGCACTACAATAACATCTTCCCAACAACTGTGTCAGATAGCATGTCTCTATGACACTACCAATAACATCTTCACAACAACTGTGTCAGGTAGCATGTCTTTATGACACTACCAATAACATCTTCACAACAACTGTGTCAGATAGCATTTCTCTATGACAGTACTAATAACATATTTACAACCACTGTGTCAGGTAGCATGTCTCTATGACACTACCCATAACATCTTTACAACCACTGTGTCAGATAGCATGTCTCTATGACACTACCAATAACATCTTTACAACCACTGTGTCAGATAGCATGTCTCTATGACAGTACTAATAACATATTTACAACCACTGTGTCAGGTAGCATGTCTCTATGACACTACCCATAACATCTTTACAACCACTGTGTCAGATAGCATGTCTCTATGACACTACCAATAACATCTTCACAACAACTGTGTCAGATAGTATGTCTCTATGACACTACCAATAACATCTTCACAACAACTGTGTCAGATAGCATGTCTCTATGACTCTACCAATAACATCTTGACAACCACTGTGTCAGATAGCATGTCTCTATGACACTACCAATAACATCTTGACAACCACTGTGTCAGATAGCATGTCTCTATGACACTACCAATAACATCTTGACAACCACTGTGTCAGATAGCATGTCTCTATGACACTACCAATAACATCTTCACAACCACTGTGTCAGATAGCATGTCTCTATGACACTACCAATAACATCTTCACAACAACTGTGTTAGATAGCATGTCTCTATGACACTACCAATAACATCTTCACAACAACTGTGTCAGATAGTATGTCTCTATGACACTACCAATAACATCTTCACAACAACTGTGTCAGATAGTATGTCTCTATGACACTACCAATAACATCTTCACAACAACTGTGTTAGATAGCATGTCTCTATGACACTACCAATAACATCTTCACAACAACTGTGTCATGTAGCGTGTCTTTATGACACTACCAATAACATTTTCACAACAACCCGGTCAGATAGCATGTCTCTATGACACTACCAATAACATTTTATAACAACGGTGTCAGATATTATGTCTATATAACACTTCCGATAACATCTTTACAACCACTGTGTCATATAGCATGTCTCTATGACACTACCAATAACATTTTTATAACAACGGTGTCAGATATTATGTCTATATAACACTTCCGATAACATCTTTACAACCACTGTGTCAGATAGCATGTCTCTATGACACTACCAATACCATTTTTACAACCACTGTGTCAGATAGCATGTCTTTATGACACTACCAATAACATCTTCACAACCACTGTGTCAGATAGCATGTCTCTATGACCCTACCAATAACATCATCACAACCACTGTGTCAGGTAGCATGTCTCTATGACACTACCATTAACATCTTCACAGCAACTGTGTCTGATAGCATGTCTCTATGATACTACCAATAACATCTTTACAACAACTGTGTCAGGTAGCATGTCTCTATGGCACTACCAATAACACCTTCACAACCACTGTGTCAGGTAGCATGTCCCTATGACACTACCAATAATGTCTTTATAACAACGGTGTCAGATATTATGTCTATATAACACTTCCGATAACATCTTCACAACCACTGTGTCAGTCTCTATGGCACTACCAATAATATCTTCACAACAACAGTGTCAGATAGCATGTCTCTATGGCACTACCAATAACATCATCGCAACCACTGTGTCAGGTAGCATGTCTCTATGACTCTACCAATAACATCTTCACAACCACTGTGTCTGATAGCATGTCTTCGTGACACTACCAATAACATCTTCACAACCACTGTGTCAGGTAGCATGTCTATATGACACTACCGATAACATCTTCGCCACAACTGTGTCAGATATTATGTCTATATAACACTTCCGATAACATCTTCACAACCACTGTGTCAGTCTCTATGGCACTACCAATAACATCTTCACAACAACAGTGTCAGATAGCATGTCTCTATGGCACTACGAATAACATCATCGCAACCACTGTGTCAGGTAGCATGTCTCTATGACCCTACCAATAACATCTTCACAACCACTGAGTCAGGTAGCATGTCTCTATGACACTACAATAAAATCTTCACAACAACTGTGTCAGATAGCATGTCACTAGGACACTACCAATAACATCTTCACAACAACTGTGTCAGATAGCATGTCTCTATGACAGTACTAATAACATATTTACAACCACTGTGTCAGATAGCATGTCTATATGACACTATCAATAACATCTTCACAACCACTGTGTCAGGTAGCATATCTCTATGACACTACCAATAACATCTTCACAACCACTGTGTCAGATAGCATGTCTCTATAACACTGCCAATAACATCTTCACAACCACTGTGTCAGATAGCATATCTCTATGACACTACCAATAACATCTTTACAACTGTGTCAGATAGCATGTCTATATGACACTACCAATAACATCTTCACAACTACTGTGTCAGATAGCATGTCTTTATAACACTGCCAATAACATCTTCACAACCACTGTGTCAGATAGCATATCTCTATGACACTACCAATAACATCTTCACAAGCACTGTGTTAGATAGCATGTCTGTATGGCACTGCCAATAACATCTTCACAACCACTGTGTCAGATAGCATGTCTGTATGGCACTACCAATAACATCTTCACAACAACTGTGTCAGATAGCATGTCTATATGACACTACCAATAACATCTTCACAACCACTGTGTCAGATAGCATGTCTCCATGACACTACCAATAACATCTTCACAACAACTGTGTCAGATAGCATGTCTCCATGACACTACAATAACATCTTCACAACAACTGTGCCAGATAGCATGTCTCTATGGCACTACCAATAACATCTTCACAACCACTGTGTCAGGTAGCATGTCTCTATGGCACTACCAATAACATTTTCACAACCACTGTGTCAGATAGCATGTCTCTATGACACTACCAATAACATCTTCACAACCACTGTGTCAGATAGCATGTCTCTATGACCCTACCAATAACATCTTCACAACCACTGTGTCAGATAGCATGTCTTTATGACACTACCAATAACATCTTCACAACAACTGTGTCAGATAGCATGTCTCTATGACACTACCAATAACATCTTCACAACCACTGTGTCAGATAGCATGTCTCCATGAAACTACCAATAACATCTTCACAACCACTGTGTCACATAGCATGTCTTCATGACACTACCAATAACATCTTCACAACCACTGTGTCATGTAGCATGTCTCTATGACACTACCAGTAAGAACTTCACAACCACTGTGTCAGATAGCATGTCTCTATGACACTGCATATAACATCTTCACAACCACTGTGTCAGGTAGCATGTCTCTATGAAACTACCAATAACATCTTCACAACCACTGCGTCAGATAGCATGTCTCTATGACACTACCAATAACATCTTCACAACCACTGTGTCAGATAGCATGTCTCTATGACACTACCAATAACATCTTCACAACCACTGTGTCAGATAGCATGTCTTCATGACACTACCAATAACATCTTCACAACCACTGTGTCATGTAGCATGTCTCTATGACACTACCAATAACATCTTCACAACCACTGTGTCAGATAGCATGTCTCTATGACAGTGCCAATAACACCTTGACAACCACTGTGTCATATAGCATGTCTCTATGACACTACCAATAACATCTTCACAACCACTGTGTCAGATAGCATGTCTTTATGACACTACCAATAACATCTTCACAACAACTGTGTCAGATAGTATGTCTCTA
This sequence comes from Saccoglossus kowalevskii, assembly GCF_000003605.2. Taxonomy (NCBI): domain Eukaryota; kingdom Metazoa; phylum Hemichordata; class Enteropneusta; family Harrimaniidae; genus Saccoglossus; species Saccoglossus kowalevskii. The sequence goes on from NW_003136231.1 coordinate 16,571, forward strand.
TGACACTACCAATAACACCTTGACAACCACTGTGTCAGATAGCATGTCTCTATGACACTACCAATAACATCTTGACAACCACTGCGTCAGATAGCATGTCTTTATGACACTACCAATAACATCTTCACAACAACTGTGGCAGATAGTATGTCTCTATGACACTACCAATACCATCTTGACAACCACTGTGTTAGATATCATGTCTCTATGACACTACCAATAACATATTTACAACCACTGTGTCAGGTAGCATGTCTCTATAATACTACCATTAACATCTTTACAACCACTGTGTCAGATAGCATGTCTCTATGACACTACCAATAACATCTTTACAACCACTGTGTCAGATAGCATGTCTCTATGACACTACCAATAACATCTTCACAAGCACTGCGTTAGATAGCATGTCTCTATGACACTACCAATAACATCTTCACAACAACTGTGTCAGATAGTATGTCTCTATGACACTACCAATAACATCTTCACAACAACTGTGTCAGATAGTATGTCTCTATGACACTACCAATAACATCTTCACAACCACTGCGTCAGATAGCATGTCTCTATGACACTACCAATAACATCTTCACAACCACTGTGTGAGGTAGCATGTCTATATGACACTATCAATAACATCTTCACAACCACTGTGTCAGGTAGCATGTCTATTTGACACTATCAATAACATCTTCACAACCACTGTGTCAGGTAGCATGTCTATATGACACTACCAATAACATCTTCACAACCACTGTGTCAGGTAGCATGTCTCTATGACAGTACCAATAACATCTTCACAACCACTGTGTCAGGTAGCATGTCTCTATGACACTACCAATAACATTTTTACAACCACTGTGTCAGATAGCATGTCTATATGACACTATCAATAACATCTTCACAACCACTGTGTCAGGTAGCATGTCTATATGACACTACCAATAACATCTTCACAACCACTGTGTCAGGTAGCATGTCTCTATGATACTACCAATAACATCTTCACAAGAACTGTGTCAGATAGCATGTCTGTATGGCACTACCAGTAACATCTTCACAACCACTGTGTCAGGTAGCATGTCTCTATGACACTGCCAATAACATCTTGACAACCACTGTGTCAGATAGCATGTCTCTATGACACCACCAATAACATCTTGACAACAACTGTGTCAGGTAGCATGTCTCTATGACACTATCGATAATATCTTCAGAACAAATGTGTCAGATAGAATGTCTCTATGACAGTACTAATAACATATTTACAACCACTGTGTCAGATAGCATGTCTCTATGACAGTACTAATAACATATTTACAACCACTGTGTCAGGTAGCATGTCTCTATGACACTACCAATAACATTTTCACAAGCACTGTGTTAGATAGCATGTCTCTATGACACTACCAATAACATCTTCACAACAACTGTGTCAGATAGCATGTCTCCATGACACTACCAATAACATCTTCACAACAACTGTGTCAGACAGCATGTCTCTATGACACTACCAATAACACCTTGACAACCACTGTGTCAGATAGCATGTCTCTATGACAGTGCCAATAACACCTTGACAACCACTGTGTCATATAGCATGTCTCTATGACACTACCAATAACATCTTCACAACCACTGTGTCAGATAGCATGTCTTTATGACACTACCAATAACATCTTCACAACAACTGTGTCAGATAGTATGTCTCTATGACACTACCAATAACACCTTGACAACCACTGTGTCAGATAGCATGTCTCTATGACACTACCAATAACATCTTGACAACCACTGCGTCAGATAGCATGTCTTTATGACACTACCAATAACATCTTCACAACAACTGTGGCAGATAGTATGTCTCTATGACACTACCAATACCATCTTGACAACCACTGTGTTAGATATCATGTCTCTATGACACTACCAATAACATATTTACAACCACTGTGTCAGGTAGCATGTCTCTATAATACTACCATTAACATCTTTACAACCACTGTGTCAGATAGCATGTCTCTATGACACTACCAATAACATCTTTACAACCACTGTGTCAGATAGCATGTCTCTATGACACTACCAATAACATTTTCACAAGCACTGCGTCAGATAGCATGTCTCTATGACACTACCAATAACATCTTCACAACCACTGTGTCAGATAGCATGTCTCTATGACACTACCAATAACATCTTCACAACGACTGTGTCAGATAGTATGTCTCTATGACACTACCAATAACATTTTCACAAGCACTGCGTTAGATAGCATGTCTCTATGACACTACCAATAACATCTTTACAACCACTGTGTTAGATAGCATGTCTCTATGACACTACCAATAACATCTTCACAACAACTGTGTTAGATAGCATGTCTCTATGACACTACCAATAACATCTTGACAACCACTGTGTCAGATAGTATGTCTCTATGACACTATCAATAACATATTTACAACCACTGTGTCATCTAGCATATCTCTATGACATTACCAATAACATCTTCACAACCACTGTGTCAGATAGCATGTCTCTATGACACTACCAATAACATCTTCACAACAACTGTGTCAGATAGCATGTGTCTATGGCACTACAATAACATCTTCCCAACAACTGTGTCAGATAGCATGTCTCTATGACACTACCAATAACATCTTCACAACAACTGTGTCAGGTAGCATGTCTTTATGACACTACCAATAACATATTTACAACCACTGTGTCAGGTAGCATGTCTCTATGACACTACCCATAACATCTTTACAACCACTGTGTCAGAGAGCATGTCTCTATGACACTACCAATAACATCTTCACAACCACTGTGTCAGGTAGCATGTCTCTATGACAGTACCAATAACATCTTCACAACCACTGTGTCAGGTAGCATGTCTCTACGACACTACCATTAACATCTTCACAGCAACTGTGTCAGATAGCATGTCTTTATGACACTACCAATAACATCTTCACAACAACTGTGTCAGATAGTATGTCTCTATGACACTACCAATAACATGTTCACAACAAATGTGTCAGATAGTATGTCTCTATGACACTACCAATAACATCTTCACAGCCACTGTGTCAGATAGCATGTCTCCATGACACTACCAATAACATCTTCACAAGCACTGTGTCAGGTAGCATGTCTCCATGACACTACCAATAACATCTTCACAACAACTGTGTCAGATAGTATGTCTCTATGACACTACCAATAACATCTTCACAACAACTGTGTCAGATAGTATGTCTCTATGACACTACCAATAACATCTTCACAACCACTGCGTCAGATAGCATGTCTCTATGACACTACCATTAACATCTTCACAACAACTGTGTCAGATAGCATGTCTCCATGACACTACCAATAACATCTTCACAAGCACTGCGTTAGATAGCATGTCTCTATGACACTACCAATAACATCTTCACAACAACTGTGTCAGATAGCATGTCTCCATGACACTACCAATAACATCTTCACAAGCACTGTGTCAGATAGCATGTCTCTATGACACTACCAATAACATCTTCACAACAACTGTGTCAGATAGTATGTCTCTATGACACTACCAATAACATCTTCACAACAACTGTGTCAGATAGTATGTCTCCATGACACTACCAATAACATCTTCACAAGCACTGTGTCAGGTAGCATGTCTCCATGACACTACCAATAACATCTTCACAACAACTGTGTCAGATAGTATGTCTCTATGATACTACCAATAACATCTTTACAACAACTGTGTCAGGTAGCATGTCTCTATGGCACTACCAATAACACCTTCATAACCACTGTGTCAGGAAGCATGTCTCTATGACACTACCAATAACATCTGCACAGCCAGTGTCAGGTAGCATGTCTGTATGCCACTACCAATAACATCTTCACAACCACTGTGTCAGGTAGCATGTCTCTATGACACTACCAATAACATCTTCGCAGCAACTGTGTCTGATAGCATGTCTCAACGATACTACCAATAACATCTTCACAACAACTGTGTCAGGTAGCATGTCTCTATGACACTACCAATAACTTCTTCGCAGCAACTGTGTCTGATAGCATGTCTCTACGATACTACCAATAACATCTTCACAACAACTGTGTCAGATAGCATGTCCCCATGACACTACCAATAACATCTTCACAAGCACTGCGTTAGATAGCATGTCTCTATGACACTACCAATAACATTTTCACAACAACTGTGTCAGATAGTATGTCTCTACGACACTACCAATAACATCTTCACAACAACTGTGTTAGATAGCATGTCTCTATGACACTGCCATTAACATCTTCACAACAACTGTGTCAGATAGCATGTCCCCATGACACTACCAATAACATCTTCACAACCACTGTGTCAGATAGCATGTCTCCATGACACTACCAATAACATCTTCACAACCACTGTGTCAGATAGCATGTCTCTATGACACTACCAATAACATCTTCACAACAACTGTGTCAGATAGCATGTCTCCATGACACTACCAATAACATCTTCACAAGCACTGTGTCAGATAGCATGTCTCTATGACACTACCAATAACATCTTCACAACAACTGTGTCAGATAGTATGTCTCTATGACACTACCAATAACATCTTCACAACAACTGTGTCAGATAGTATGTCTCCATGACACTACCAATAACATCTTCACAAGCACTGTGTCAGGTAGCATGTCTCCATGACACTACCAATAACATCTTCACAACAACTGTGTCAGATAGTATGTCTCTATGACACTACCAATAACATCTTCACAACAACTGTGTCAGATAGTATGTCTCTATGACACTACCAATAACATCTTCACAACCACTGCGTCAGATAGCATGTCTCTATGACACTACCATTAACATCTTCACAACAACTGTGTCAGATAGCATGTCTCCATGACACTACCAATAACATCTTCACAAGCACTGCGTTAGATAGCATGTCTCTATGACACTACCAATAACATCTTCACAACAACTGTGTCAGATAGTATGTCTCTATGACTCTACCAATAACATTTTCACAAGCACTGTGTTAGATAGCATGTCTCTATGACAGTACTAATAACATATTTACAACCACTGTGTCAGGTAGCATGTCTCTATGACACTACCAATAACATTTTCACAACCACTGTGTCAGGTAGCATGTCTCTATGACACTACCAATAACATTTTCACAAGCACTGCGTTAGATAGCATGTCTCTATGACACTACCAATAACACCTTCACAACCACTGTGTCAGGTAGCATGTCTCTATGACACTACCCATAACATCTTTACAACCACTGTGTCAGATAGCATGTCTCTATGACACTACCAATAACATTTTCACAACCACTGTGTCAGGTAGCATGTCTCTATGACACTACCAATAACATCTTCACAACAACTGTGTCAGGTAGCATGTCTTTATGACACTACCAATAACATCTTCACAACCACTGTGTCAGGTAGCATGTCTCTATGACACTACCAATAACATTTTCACAAGCACTGCGTTAGATAGCATGTCTCTATGACACTACCAATAACATCTTCACAACCACTGTGTCAGATAGCATGTCTCTATGACACTACCAATAACATCTTCACAACAACTGTGTCAGATAGCATGTCTCCTTGACACTACCAATAACATCTTCACAACAACTGTGTCAGATAGCATGTCTCTATGACACTACCAATAACATTTTCACAAGCACTGCGTTAGATAGCATGTCTCTATGACACTACCAATAACATCTTCACAACAACTGTGTCAGATAGTATGTCTCTATGACACTACCAATAACATCTTCACAACAACTGTGTCAGATAGTATGTCTCTATGACACTACCAATAATATCTTCACAACCACTGTGTCAGATAGCATGTCTCTATGACACTACCAATAACATCTTCACAACAACTGTGTTAGATAGCATGTCTCTATGACACTACCAATAACATCTTCACAACCACTGTGTCAGATAGCATGTCTCTATGTCACTACCAATAACATCTTGACAACCACTGTGTCAGATAGCATGTCTCTATGGCACTACAATAACATCTTCACAACAACTGTGTCATGTAGCATGTCTCTATGACACTATAGATAATATATTCAGAACAAATGTGTCAGATAGAATGTCTCTATGACAGTACTAATAACATATTTTCAACCACTGTGTCAGATAGCATGTCTCTATGACACTACCAATAACATTTTCACAAGCACTGTGTTTAGACAGCATGTCTCTATGACACTACCAATAACACCTTGACAACCACTGTGTCAGATAGCATGTCTCTATGACACTACCAATAACACCTTGACAACCACTGTGTCAGATAGCATGTCTTTATGACACTACCAATAACATCTTCACAACAACTGTGTCAGATAGTATGTCTCTATGACACTACCAATAACACCTTGACAACCACTGTGTCAGATAGCATGTCTCTATGACACTACCAATAACATCTTGACAACCACTGCGTCAGATAGCATGTCTTTATGACACTACCAATAACATCTTCACAACAACTGTGGCAGATAGTATGTCTCTATGACACTACCAATACCATCTTGACAACCACTGTGTTAGATATCATGTCTCTATGACACTACCAATAACATATTTACAACCACTGTGTCAGGTAGCATGTCTCTATAATACTACCATTAACATCTTTACAACCACTGTGTCAGATAGCATGTCTCTATGACACTACCAATAACATCTTTACAACCACTGTGTCAGATAGCATGTCTCTATGACACTACCAATAACATTTTCACAAGCACTGCGTCAGATAGCATGTCTCTATGACACTACCAATAACATCTTCACAACCACTGTGTCAGATAGCATGTCTCTATGACACTACCAATAACATCTTCACAACGACTGTGTCAGATAGTATGTCTCTATGACACTACCAATAACATTTTCACAAGCACTGCGTTAGATAGCATGTCTCTATGACACTACCAATGGACATCTTTACAACCACTGTGTTAGATAGCATGTCTCTATGACACTACCA
>NW_003136234.1:0-10923 GCF_000003605.2 Saccoglossus kowalevskii
AGTGATTGAGACACAACTGATACACAATTAAATTGTGAAAACAGGTCATGACCTCCATGACCTTTCAGAGACGAATCCTGTGCTGTTGTTAGGGATGATAAGTATGCCTCCACACATTTCTATAATCAGCAATGAATTACAAACCTGTCAGTGTTACCCTGTCATCTAGTATTGCCAGCTAGTCTGGTAACCTAATCTGTATGAACTAGCTGTGCCACCATGTTACCCCTGCATATACAGTATTGCCAGCTAGTCTGGCGATCTAATCTGTATGATCTGTGCCACCATGTTACCCCTGCATATACAGTATTGCCAGCTAGTCTGGTGACCTAATCTGTATGAACTGTGCCACCATGTTACCCCTGCATATACAGTATTGCCAGCTAGTCTGGTGACCTAATCTGTATGAACTGTGCCACCATGTTACCCCTGCATATACAGTATTGCCAGCTAGTCTGGTGACCTAATCTATATGAACTGTGCCACCATGTTACCCCTGCATATACAGTATTGCCAGCTAGTCTGGTGATCTAATCTGTATGATCTGTACCACCCTGTTACCCCTGCATATACAGTATTGCCAGCTAGTCTGGTGACCTAATCTGTATGAACTGCGCCACCCTGTTACCCCTGCATATACAGTATTGCCAGCTAGTCTGGTGACCTAATCTATATGAACTGTACCACCCTGTTACCCCTGCATATACAGTATTGCCAGCTAGTCTGGTGACCTAATCTGTATGAACTGTGCCACCATGTTACCCCTGCATATACAGTATTGCCAGCTAGTCTGGTGACCTAATCTGTATGATCTGTACCACCCTGTTACCCCTGCATATACAGTATTGCCAGCTAGTCTGGTGACCTAATCTATATGAACTGTGCCACCATGTTACCCCTGCATATACAGTACAGCCAGCTAGTCTGGTGACCTAATCTGTATGAACTGTGCCACCATGTTACCCCTGCATATACAGTATTGCCAGCTAGTCTGGTGACCTAATCTATATGAACTGTGCCACCATGTTACCCCTGCATATACAGTATTGCCAGCTAGTCTGGTGACCTAATCTGTATGAACTGTACCCACCATGTTACCCCTGCATATACAGTATTGCCAGCTAGTCTGGTGACCTAATCTATATGAACTGTGCCACCATGTTACCCCTGTATATACAGTATTGCCAGCTAGTCTGGTGACCTAATCTATATGAACTGTGCCACCATGTTACCCCTGCATATACAGTATTGCCAGCTAGTCTGGTGACCTAATCTGTATGATCTGTACCACCCTGTTACCCCTGCATATACTGTATTGCCAGCTAGTCTGGTGATCTAATCTGTATGAACTGTACCACCCTGTTACCCCTGCATATACAGTATTGCCAGCTTGTCTGGTGACCTAATCTATATGAACTGTGCCACCATGTTACCCCTGCATATACAGTATTGCCAGCTAGTCTGGCGACCTAATCTATATGAACTGTGCCACCATGTTACCCCTGTATATACAGTATTGCCAGCTACTCTGGTGACCTAATCTATATGAACTGTGCCACCATGTTACCCCTGTATATACAGTATTGCCAGCTAGTCTGGTGACCTAATCTATATGAACTGTGCCACCATGTTACCCCTGTATATACAGTATTGCCAGCTAGTCTGGTGACCTAATCTATATGAACTGTGCCACCATGTTACCCCTGCATATACAGTATTGCCAGCTAGTCTGGTGACCTAATCTGTATGATCTGTACCACCCTGTTACCCCTGCATATACTGTATTGCCAGCTAGTCTGGTGATCTAATCTGTATGAACTGTGCCACCATGTTACCCCTGCATATACAGTATTGCCAGCTAGTCTGGTGATCTAATCTGTATGAACTGTGCCACCATGTTACCCCTGCATATACAGTATTGCCAGCTAGTCTGGTGACCTAATCTATATGAACTGTGCCACCATGTTACCCCTGCATATACAGTATTGCCAGCTAGTCTGGTGATCTAATCTGTATGAACTGTGCCACCATGTTACCCCTGCATATACAGTATTGCCAGCTAGTCTGGTGATCTAATCTGTATGATCTGCACCACCATGTTACCCCTGCATATACAGTATTGCCAGCTAGTCTGGTGACCTAATCTGTATGAACTGTACCACCCTGTTACCCCTGCATATACAGTATTGCCAGCTAGTCTGGTGACCTAATCTGTATGATCTGTGCCACCATGTTACCCCTGCATATACAGTATTGCCAGCTAGTCTGGTGACCTAATCTGTATGATCTGTACCACCCTGTTACCCCTGCATATACTGTATTGCCAGCTAGTCTGGTGATCTAATCTGTATGAACTGTGCCACCCTGTTACCCCTGCATATACAGTATTGCCAGCTAGTCTGGTGACCTAATCAGTATGAACTGTGCCACCCTGTTACCCCTGCATATACAGTATTGCCAGCTAGTCTGGTGACCTAATCTATATGAACTGTGCCACCATGTTACCCCTGCATATACAGTATTGCCAGCTAGTCTGGTGACCTAATCTGTATGAACTGTGCCACCATGTTACCCCTGCATATACAGTATTGCCAGCTAGTCTGGTGACCTAATCTGTATGAACTGTGCCACAATGTTACCCCTGCATATACAGTATTGCCAGCTAGTCTGGTGACCTAATCTATATGAACTGTGCCACCATGTTACCCCTGCATATACAGTATTGCCAGCTAGTCTGGTGACCTAATCTGTATGAACTGTGCCACCATGTTACCCCTGTATATACAGTATTGCCAGCTAGTCTGGTGATCTAATCTGTATGATCTGTACCACCATGTTACCCCTGCATATACAGTATTGCCAGCTAGTCTGGTGACCTAATCTGTATGAACTGTGCCATTCTGTTACCCCTGCATATACAGTATTGCCAGCTAGTCTGGTGACCTAATCTGTATGAACTGTGCCACCCTGTTACCCCTGCATATATAGTATTGCCAGCTAGTCTGGTGACCTAATCTGTATGAACTGTACCACCATGTTACCACTGCATATACAGTATTGCCAGCTAGTCTGGTGACCTAATCTGTATGAACTGTGCCACCATGTTACCCCTGCATATACAGTATTGCAAGCTAGTCTGGTGATCTAATCTGTATGAACTGTGCCACCCTGTTACCCCTGCATATACAGTATTGCCAGCTAGTCTGGTGACCTAATCTATATGAACTGTGCCACCATGTTACCCCTGCATATACAGTATTGCCAGCTAGTCTGGTGATCTAATCTGTATGAACTGTGCCACCATGTTACCCCTGCATATACAGTATTGCCAGCTAGTCTGGTGATCTAATCTGTATGAACTGTACCACCCTGTTACCCCTGCATATACAGTATTGCCAGCTAGTCTGGTGACCTAATCTGTATGAACTGTGCCACCATGTTACCCCTGCATATACAGTATTGCCAGCTAGTCTGGTGACCTAATCTGTATGAACTGTGCCACCATGTTACCCCTGCATATACAGTATTGCCAGCTAGTCTGGTGACCTAATCTGTATGAACTGTGCCACCCTGTTACCCCTGCATATACAGTATTGCCAGCTAGTCTGGTGACCTAATCTGTATGAACTGTGCCACCATGTTACCCCTGCATATACAGTATTGCCAGCTAGTCTGGTGACCTAATCTGTATGATCTGTGCCACCATGTTACCCCTGCATATACAGTATTGCCAGCTAGTCTGGTGACCTAATCTGTATGAACTGTGCCACCCTGTTACCCCTGCATATACAGTATTGCCAGCTAGTCTGGTGACCTAATCTGTATGAACTGTGCCACCCTGTTACCCCTGCATATACAGTATTGCCAGCTAGTCTGGTGACCTAATCTGTATGAACTGTACCACCATGTTACCCCTGCATATACAGTATTGCCAGCTAGTCTGGTGATCTAATCTGTATGAACTGTACCACCCTGTTACCCCTGCATATACAGTATTGCCAGCTAGTCTGGTGACCTAATCTGTATGAACTGTGCCACCATGTTACCCCTGTATATACAGTATTGCCAGCTAGTCTGGTGATCTAATCTGTATGATCTGTACCACCATGTTACCCCTGCATATACAGTATTGCCAGCTAGTCTGGTGATCTAATCTGTATGAACTGTACCACCCTGTTACCCCTGCATATACAGTATTGCCAGCTAGTCTGGTGACCTAATCTGTATGAACTGTGCCACCATGTTACCCCTGTATATACAGTATTGCCAGCTAGTCTGGTGACCTAATTCTGTATGAACTGTGCCACTATGTTACCCCTGCATATACAGTATTGCCAGCTAGTCTGGTGACCTAGTCTGTATGAACTGTGCCACCATGTTACCCCTGCATATACAGTATTGCCAGCTAGTCTGGTGACCTAATCTATATGAACTGTACCACCATGTTACCCCTGCATATACAGTATTGCTAGCTAGTCTGGTGATCTAATCTGTATGAACTGTACCACCCTGTTACCCCTGCATATACAGTATTGCCAGCTAGTCTGGTGACCTAATCTGTATGAACTGTGCCACCATGTTACCCCTGTATATACAGTATTGCCAGCTAGTCTGGTGATCTGATCTGTATGATCTGTACCACCATGTTACCCCTGCATATACGGTATTGCCAGCTAGTCTGGTGATCTAATCTGTATGAACTGTACCACCCTGTTACCCCTGCATATACAGTATTGCCAGCTAGTCTGGTGACCTAATCTGTATGAACTGTGCCACCATGTTACCCCTGCATATACAGTATTGCCAGCTAGTCTGGTGATCTAATCTGTATGAACTGTGCCACCATGTTACCCCTGCATATACAGTATTGCCAGCTAGTCTGGTGACCTAGTCTGTATGAACTGTGCCACCATGTTACCCCTGCATATACAGTATTGCCAGCTAGTCTGGTGATCTAATCTGTATGAACTGTGCCACCATGTTACCCCTGCATATACAGTATTGCCAGCTAGTCTGGTGACCTAATCTGTATGAACTGTGCCACCATGTTACCCCTGCATATACAGTATTGCCAGCTAGTCTGGTGATCTAATCTGTATGAACTGTGCCACCATGTTACCCCTGCATATACAGTATTGCCAGCTAGTCTGGTGATCTAATCTGTATGAACAGTGCCACCATGTTACCCCTGCATATACAGTATTGCCAGCTAGTCTGGTGACCTAATCTGTATGAACTGTGCCACCATGTTACCCCTGCATATACAGTATTGCCAGCTAGTCTGGTGACCTAATCTGTATGAACTGTGCCACCCTGTTACCCCTGCATATACTGTATTGCCAGCTAGTCTGGTGACCTAATCTGTATGAACTGCGCCACCCTGTTACCCCTGCATATACAGTATTGCCAGCTAGTCTGGTGACCTAATCTATATGAACTGTGCCACCATGTTACCCCTGCGTATACAGTATTGCCAGCTAGTCTGGTGACCTAATCTATATGAACTGTGCCACCATGTTACCCCTATATATACAGTATTGCCAGCTAGTCTGCTGACCTAATCTGTATGAACTGTCCCACCATGTTACCCCTGCATATACAGTATTGCCAGCTAGTCTGGTGATCTAATCTGTATGAACTGTACCACCCTGTTACCCCTGCATATACAGTATTGCCAGCTAGTCTGGTGACCTAATCTATATGAACTGTGCCACCATGTTACCCCTGTATATACAGTATTGCCAGCTAGTCTGGTGATCTAATCTGTATGATCTGTACCACCCTGTTACCCCTGCATATACAGTATTGCCAGCTACTGGTGACCTAATCTGTATGAACTGTCCCACCATGTTACCCCTGCATATACAGTATTGCCAGCTAGTCTGGTGACCTAATCTGTATGATCTGTACCACCCTGTTACCCCTGCATATACTGTATTGCCAGCTAGTCTGGTGACCTAATCTGTATGAACTGTCCCACCATGTTACCCCTGCATATACAGTATTGCCAGCTAGTCTGGTGACCTAATCTGTATGATCTGTACCACCCTGTTACCCCTGCATATACTGTATTGCCAGCTAGTCTGGTGATCTAATCTGTATGAACTGTGCCACCATGTTACCCCTGCATATACAGTATTGCCAGCTAGTCTGGTGATCTAATCTGTATGAACTGTGCCACCATGTTACCCCTGCATATACAGTATTGCCAGCTAGTCTGGTGACCTAATCTGTATGATCTGTACCACCCTGTTACCCCTGCATATACTGTATTGCCAGCTAGTCTGGTGATCTAATCTATATGAACTGTACCACCCTGTTACCCCTGCATATACAGTATTGCCAGCTATTCTGGTGACCTAATCTGTATGAACTGTGCCACCATATTACCCCTGCATATACAGTATTGCCAGCTAGTCTGGTGACCTAATCTATATGAACTGTGCCACCATGTTACCCCTGCATATACAGTATTGCCAGCTAGTCTGGTGACCTAATCTATATGAACTGTCCCACCCTGTTACCCCTGCATATACAGTATTGCCAGCTTGTCTGGTGACCTAATCTGTATGAACTGTGCCACCATGTTACCCCTGCATATACAGTATTGCCAGCTAGTCTGGTGATCTAATCTGTATGAACTGTGCCACCATGTTACCCCTGCATATACAGTATTGCCAGCTAGTCTGGTGACCTAATCTGTATGATCTGTACCACCCTGTTACCCCTGCATATACTGTATTGCCAGCTAGTCTGGTGATCTAATCTATATGAACTGTGCCACCATGTTACCCCTGCATATACAGTATTGCCAGCTAGTCTGGTGACCTAATCTGTATGAACTGTGCCACCCTGTTACCCCTGCATATACAGTATTGCCAGCTAGTCTGGTGACCTAATCTATATGAACTGTGCCACCATGTTACCCCTGCATATACAGTATTGCCAGCTAGTCTGGTGACCTAATCTGTATGAACTGTGCCACCATGTTACCCCTGCATATACAGTATTGCCAGCTAGTCTGGTGACCTAATCTGTATGAACTGTGCCACAATGTTACCCCTGCATATACAGTATTGCCAGCTAGTCTGGTGACCTAATCTATATGAACTGTGCCACCATGTTACCCCTGCATATACAGTATTGCCAGCTAGTCTGGTGACCTAATCTGTATGAACTGTACCACCCTGTTACCCCTGCATATATAGTATTGCCAGCTAGTCTGGTGACCTAATCTGTATGAACTGTGCCACCATGTTACCCCTGCATATACAGTATTGCCAGCTAGTCTGGTGATCTAATCTGTATGAACTGTGCCACCATGTTACCCCTGCATATACAGTATTGCCAGCTAGTCTGGTGACCTAGTCTGTATGAACTGTGCCACCATGTTACCCCTGCATATACAGTATTGCCAGCTAGTCTGGTGATCTAATCTGTATGAACTGTGCCACCATGTTACCCCTGCATATACAGTATTGCCAGCTAGTCTGGTGACCTAATCTATATGAACTGTGCCACCATGTTACCCCTGCATATACAGTATTGCCAGCTAGTCTGGTGACCTAATCTGTATGATCTGTACCACCCTGTTACCCCTGCATATACTGTATTGCCAGCTAGTCTGGTGATCTAATCTGTATGAACTGTACCACCCTGTTACCCCTGCATATACAGTATTGCAAGCTTGTCTGGTGACCTAATCTATATGAACTGTGCCACCATGTTACCCCTGCATATACAGTATTGCCAGCTAGTCTGGTGACCTAATCTGTATGAACTGTGCCACCATGTTACCCCTGCATATACAGTATTGCCAGCTAGTCTGGTGACCTAATCTATATGAACTGTGCCACCATGTTACCCCTGCATATACAGTATTGCCAGCTAGTCTGGTGATCTAATCTGTATGAACTGTGCCACCATGTTACCCCTGCATATACAGTATTGCCAGCTAGTCTGGTGACCTAATCTATATGAACTGTGCCACCATGTTACCCCTGTATATACAGTATTGCCAGCTAGTCTGGTGATCTAATCTGTATGAACTGTACCACCCTGTTACCCCTGCATATACAGTATTGCCAGCTAGTCTGGTGACCTAATCTGTATGAACTGTGCCACCATGTTACCCCTGCATATACAGTATTGCCAGCTAGTCTGGTGACCTAATCTGTATGAACTGTGCCACCATGTTACCCCTGCATATACAGTATTGCCAGCTAGTCTGGTGATCTAATCTGTATGATCTGTACCACCATGTTACCCCTGCATATACAGTATTGCCAGCTAGTCTGGTGACCTAGTCTGTATGAACTGTGCCACCATGTTACCCCTGTATCATATGGGAGTTAACATATATACCACTCCCAAAGTAAAATTTTGTCTATTTCATGTGTTCATTCAATATTCATGTGTTCATACAATATTCATGTGTAAATCATGTATAAAAATGAAAATTTTAATTGCAATAAATGATAAATATATTCAAAGATCAAAGTATATTTTGTATTAAGTTTTTAGAAACTAAACTACATGTATGTATATTGCATTAAATGTTGTTATATTTATAATAATAACTTTATTACACAACTGCACCATCAGTGGGTGCTGTATGGTAAGGATACAGATCAGAAAAAACAAACACAAATAAACAAAAACAACAAAAGTTTCAAAATTACAAACAAATCAAAGGGTACATATAAAATACGTATTACAATTAGGTTTTATAAATTGTATTTTTTAAGTATTTTGCAAGTTCAATACTACTATTTATGATGCAAGTGAATATTAAATTTCAGTTAGTTGTACTGCACATTTCTAATTTACAGTCTTCTAAAAGGGTATTTCTTTCTTGAGTGAAGAAGCAACAGTCAAGGATGAAATTTTTTTCATCTTCTACAGTGCCTGTGTTGCATTTTTTACACAATCTGTAATTTGCCTCCATTCTTGGAAATTTTCTCCTGCCCAATTCAATTTCCAAATTATGGTCACTAAGTCTAAACTTGGTAACCATTCTTCTCAAATTGAAGTCCTGAATTTCTGTTAAATATCCTTCAAATTCATATTCCATTTTAAACAAATTATACGTTCTTAGTTTGTTTCCTGATTTTCCGTTTTTTGGGACATGACTAAGTTGCTGATACCATGTTTGTATCTATTTATTTTTTAATTTTTCTTCCAACAATTTTGTTAATTCAGCGATGTTTCCCACTTTATATATTATATTTACTTCAGATAAGTCAGTATGTCTAAGAATTGTTTTAACATGTTTTATCCAGCTTGAGTTTGAGGACACTGTTTCTTTAAGTGCACTTTTTAGAATATGATTTTCAGGTAACAATGACAATCTGTGCCAATATTTAATTAGCGATAAAGTTGCCTTAATCCTTATAGGAATTCTACCAATTTCGCCTCTTATGCCAATCAATGGTGTTACTTTACTAACACCTAAAATAAACCGGTAAAAGTGGTTGCATGCTTGCTCCAAGTAATTGTTTTCATTTGTAATTTCATTGGCCCAAATCTCTGACCCATATACAAATTGGAGAGATGAGTTGATCAAAAAGTTTAAGGCTTAGTTTGTAGAGATCATTTTATGATTTAGTATAGTGTGACGTATACTAAATAAAGCTTTCATAGCTTTATTTTTAGGTTTGACTGATTTATTTTAAATTTACCATTTGGTGTGAAAATGGTTCTAAATAACAAAACTCTTTAACAGATGTTATCTCTTCATTATTTATTTTGAAATTCATATTTTTTATTAAATGATTACTGTTGTTAAATATCATTACTTTAGTTTTTCTAACATTAACATTTAGGTACCATTTTGTACAATAATCATTTAGTTTGTTCAGACAGTTTTGTAGACCGTCCACGGACTCCGAAATAATTGCTAGGTCATCCGCATACTGAATGCAATTTAGAGGAAAAGTGCCAATCATGATTGGTTTATCTACATTCTCACCGAATATACCAGGGAGGTCATTCATAAAAATGTTAAAAAGCGTTGGTGAGATGTTGCACCCTTGTTTGACACCACTTGTTGGCTGAAATCTCTTTGTGATACCACTGTTTAGCTTTACTTTATATTCTTGATCAGTGTACATTGATTTTATTATGTTGTAGAAATTGCCATTTATGCCAGTTTTTTGTAATTTTAGAAATAAAGCATCTCTTGAGACACTGTCAAATGCTTTTTTTAAGTCTACAAAACAGCTGTATAATCTTTTATATTTAGCACCAGTTTCTTTTTTTCCATACAGTGTTTTTTCCACTGCTGTCTTCAGAAGAAAAATTGCATCACTTGTGCGTCTGTTTTTTCGAAATCCAAATTGTACCTCATTCATTGATTTGTTTTTCTCAAAGTGGTTTGTTAATCTGCAATTCATAATGCCTGTGAATAATTTTGATAGACAGCTGGATATAGCAATTGCTCTATAATTGGATGGGTTCGATCTGTCACCTGATTTGTGTATTGGTACTAAGATGGTGGATTTCCAACTTGTTGGATACGTGCCACTCTCCAAAATAAAATTGAATAATTTTTGTATACATGGAATTAACAGACTATTTTTTGTTTTTAACATTTCATTTGAAATACTGTCTTCTGCTGTTGATTTTTTGTTTTTTAAATTTTTAATAGCCTTTTTAATTTCATTATATGAAATAACATTGTTTAACTCATGGTTAGATAATTTTGTATCTTCTAATAATTTTAGTGATTGCTTAAAATCAGCATTATTGTTATTATTGTTATATAGTTTGCTGAAATGATCTAGCCATTCATCGCTATTTATAGTTGAGTCAGGATTAAGACTGTTTTGTTGACAACATAGTTTGTTTTAATAATGACCAGTTCTCATTCTGATCTCTTTTATCACAAGTTTCAAGTTTGTTTATCATTTCATTTTAAAAAAT
>NW_003136289.1:0-16360 GCF_000003605.2 Saccoglossus kowalevskii
GTGGTGACATATTCCTCTTTATACCAGACATGACACAAAGCTGGTTATACCAGTGGTGACACATTCCTCCTTATACCAGACATGACACAAAGCTGGTTATACCAGTGGTGACATATTCCTACTTATACCAGACATGACACAAAGCTGGTTATACCAGTGGTGACACATTCCTCCTTATACCAGACATGACACAAAGCTGGTTATACCAGTGGTGACACATTCCTACTTATACCAGACATGACACAAAGCTGGTTATACCAGTGGTGACACATTCCTCCTTATACCAGACATGACACAAAGCTGGTTATACCAGTGGTGACACATTCCTACTTATTCCAGACATGACACAAAGCTGGTTATACCAGTGGTGACACATTCCTACTTATACCAGACATGACACAAAGCTGGTTATACCAGTGGTGTCACATTCCTCCTTATACCAGACATGACACAAAGCTGGTTATACCAGTGGTGACACATTCCTCCTTATACCAGACATGACACAAAGCTGGTTATACCAGTGGTGACACATTCCTACTTATACCAGACATGACACAAAGCTGGTTATACCAGTGGTGACACATTCCTCCTTATACCAGACATGACACAAAGCTGGTTATAGCAGTGGTGACATATTTCTACTTATACCAGACATGACACAAAGCTGGTTATACCAGTGGTGACACATTCCTCCTTATACCAGACATGACACAAAGCTGGTTATACCAGTGGTGACACATTCCTCCTTATACCAGACATGACACAAAGCTGGTTATACCAGTGGTGACACATTCCTACTTATACCAGACATGACACAAAGCTGGTTATACCAGTGGTGACACATTCCTCCTTATACCAGACATGACACAAAGCTGGTTATACCAGTGGTGACACATTCGTACTTATTCCAGACATGACACAAAGCTGGTTATACCAGTGGTGACACATTCCTCCTTATACCAGACATGACACAAAGCTGGTTATACCAGTGGTGACACATTCCTACTTATTCCAGACATGACACAAAGCTGGTTATACCAGTGGTGACATATTCCTACTTATTCCAGACATGACACAAAGCTGGTTATACCAGTGGTGACATATTCCTACTTATTCCAGACATGACACAAAGCTGCTTATACCAGTGGTGACACATTCCTCCTTATACCAGACATGACACAAAGCTGGTTATACCAGTGGTGACACATTCCTCCTTATACCAGACATGACACAAAGCTGGTTATACCAGTGGTGACACATTCCTCCTTATACCAGACATGACACAAAGCTGGTTATACCAGTGGTGACACATTCCTACTTATACCAGACATGACACAAAGCTGGTTATACCAGTGCTGACACATTCCTACTTATACCAGACATGACACAAAGCTGGTTATACCAGTGGTGACATATTCCTACTTATACCAGACATGACACAAAGCTGGTTATACCAGTGGTGACATATTCCTACTTATTCCAGACATGACACAAAGCT
Source organism: Saccoglossus kowalevskii (assembly GCF_000003605.2). Lineage (NCBI taxonomy): Eukaryota > Metazoa > Hemichordata > Enteropneusta > Harrimaniidae > Saccoglossus > Saccoglossus kowalevskii. The sequence goes on from NW_003136289.1 coordinate 1,499, forward strand.
GGTTATACCAGTGGTGACATATTCCTCCTTATACCAGACATGACACAAAGCTGGTTATACCAGTGGTGACATATTCCTCCTTATACCAGACATGACACAAAGCTGGTTATACCAGTGGTGACATATTCCTCCTTATACCAGACATGACACAAAGCTGGTTATACCAGTGGTGACACATTCCTCCTTATACCATACATGACACAAAGCTGGTTATACCAGTGGTGACACATTCCTCCTTATACCAGACATGACACAAAGCTGGTTATACCAGTGGGTGACACATTCCTCCTTATACCAGACATGACACAAAGCTGGTTATACCAGTGATGACATATTCCTACTTATATCAGACATGACACAAAGCTGGTTATACCAGTGGTGACATATTCCTACTTATATCAGACATGACACAAAGCTGGTTATACCAGTGGTGACATATTCCTACTTATATCAGACATGACACAAAGCTGGTTATACCAGTGGTGACACATTCCTACTTATACCAGACATGACACAAAGCTGGTTATACCAGTGGTGACATATTCCTACTTATATCAGACATGACACAAAGCTGGTTATACCAGTGGTGACATATTCCTACTTATATCAGACATGACACAAAGCTGGTTATACCAGTGGTGACATATTCCTACTTATATCAGACATGACACAAAGCTGGTTATACCAGTGGTGACATATTCCTACTTATATCAGACATGACACAAAGCTGGTTATACCAGTGGTGACATATTCCTACTTATACCAGACATGACACAAAGCTGGTTATACCAGTGGTGACATATTCCTCCTTATACCAGACATGACACAAAGCTGGTTATACCAGTGGTGACATATTCCTACTTATACCAGACATGACACAAAGCTGGTTATACCAGTGGCGACACATTCCTCCTCATACCAGACATGACACAAAGCTGGTTATACCAGTGGTGACATATTCCTACTTATACCAGACATGACACAAAGCTGGTTATACCAGTGGTGACACATTCCTCCTTATACCAGACATGACACAAAGCTGGTTATACCAGTGGTGACACATTCCTACTTATACCAGACATGACACAAAGCTGGTTATACCAGTGGTGACACATTCCTACTTATACCAGACGTGACACAAAGCTGGTTATACCAGTGGTGACATATTCCTACTTATACCAGACATGACACAAAGCTGCTTATACCAGTGGTGACATATTCCTACTTATACCAGACATGACACAAAGCTGGTTATACCAGTGGTGACATATTCCTACTTATATCAGACATGACACAAAGCTGGTTATACCTGTGGTGACACATTCCTACTTATACCAGACATGACACAAAGCTGGTTATACCAGTGGTGACACATTCCTACTTATACCAGACATGACACAAAGCTGGTTATACCAGTGGTGACATATTCCTACTTATACCAGACATGACACAAAGCTGGTTATACCAGTGGTGACATATTCCTACTTATATCAGACATGACACAAAGCTGGTTATACCAGTGGTGACATATTCCTACTTATATCAGACATGACACAAAGCTGGTTATACCAGTGGTGACACATTCCTACTTATACCAGACATGACACAAAGCTGGTTATACCAGTGGTGACATATTCCTACTTATAACAGACATGACACAAAGCTGGTTATACCAGTGGTGACATATTCCTACTTATACCAGACATGACACAAAGCTGGTTATACCAGTGGTGACATATTCCTACTTATATCAGACATGACACAAAGCTGGTTATACCAGTGGTGACATATTCCTACTTATATCAGACATGACACAAAGCTGGTTATACCAGTGGTGACACATTCCTACTTATACCAGACATGACACAAAGCTGGTTATACCAGTGGTGACATATTCCTACTTATACCAGACATGACACAAAGCTGGTTATACCAGTGGTGACATATTCCTACTTATACCAGACATGACACAAAGCTGGTTATACCAGTGGTGACATATTCCTACTTATACCAGACATGACACAAAGCTGGTTATACCAGTGGTGACACATTCCTACTTATACCAGACATGACACAAAGCTGGTTATACCAGTGGTGACACATTCCTACTTATACCAGACATGACACAAAGCTGGTTATACCAGTGGTGACATATTCCTACTTATACCAGACATGACACAAAGCTGGTTATACCAGTGGTGACACATTCCTACTTATACCAGACATGACACAAAGCTGGTTATACCAGTGGTGACACATTCCTACTTATACCAGACGTGACACAAAGCTGGTTATACCAGTGGTGACATATTCCTACTTATACCAGACATGACACAAAGCTGCTTATACCAGTGGTGACATATTCCTACTTATACCAGACATGACACAAAGCTGGTTATACCAGTGGTGACATATTCCTACTTATATCAGACATGACACAAAGCTGGTTATACCTGTGGTGACATATTCCTACTTATATCAGACATGACACAAAGCTGGTTATACCAGTGGTGACATATTCCTACTTATATCAGACATGACACAAAGCTGGTTATACCAGTGGTGACACATTCCTACTTATACCAGACATGACACAAAGCTGGTTATACCAGTGGTGACATATTCCTACTTATACCAGACATGACACAAAGCTGGTTATACCAGTGGTGACATATTCCTACTTATACCAGACATGACACAAAGCTGGTTATACCAGTGGTGACATATTCCTACTTATATCAGACATGACACAAAGCTGGTTATACCAGTGGTGACATATTCCTACTTATATCAGACATGACACAAAGCTGGTTATACCAGTGGTGACACATTCCTACTTATACCAGACATGACACAAAGCTGGTTATACCAGTGGTGACATATTCCTACTTATACCAGACATGACACAAAGCTGGTTATACCAGTGGTGACATATTCCTACTTATACCAGACATGACACAAAGCTGGTTATACCAGTGGTGACATATTCCTACTTATACCAGACATGACACAAAGCTGGTTATACCAGTGGTGACACATTCCTACTTATACCAGACATGACACAAAGCTGGTTATACCAGTGGTGACACATTCCTACTTATACCAGACATGACACAAAGCTGGTTATACCAGTGGTGACATATTCCTACTTATACCAGACATGACACAAAGCTGGTTATACCAGTGGTGACACATTCCTACTTATACCAGACATGACACAAAGCTGGTTATACCAGTGGTGACACATTCCTACTTATACCAGACGTGACACAAAGCTGGTTATACCAGTGGTGACATATTCCTACTTATACCAGACATGACACAAAGCTGCTTATACCAGTGGTGACATATTCCTACTTATACCAGACATGACACAAAGCTGGTTATACCAGTGGTGACATATTCCTACTTATACCAGACATGACACAAAGCTGGTTATACCAGTGGTGACATATTCCTACTTATACCAGACATGACACAAAGCTGGTTATACCAGTGGTGACACATTCCTACTTATACCAGACATGACACAAAGCTGGTTATACCAGTGGTGACATATTCCTACTTATACCAGACATGACACAAAGCTGGTTATACCAGTGGTGACATATTCCTACTTATATCAGACATGACACAAAGCTGGTTATACCAGTGGTGACATATTCCTACTTATATCAGACATGACACAAAGCTGGTTATACCAGTGGTGACACATTCCTACTTATACCAGACATGACACAAAGCTGGTTATACCAGTGGTGACATATTCCTACTTATACCAGACATGACACAAAGCTGGTTATACCAGTGGTGACATATTCCTACTTATACCAGACATGACACAAAGCTGGTTATACCAGTGGTGACATATTCCTACTTATACCAGACATGACACAAAGCTGGTTATACCAGTGGTGACACATTCCTACTTATACCAGACATGACACAAAGCTGGTTATACCAGTGGTGACACATTCCTACTTATACCAGACATGACACAAAGCTGGTTATACCAGTGGTGACATATTCCTACTTATACCAGACATGACACAAAGCTGGTTATACCAGTGGTGACACATTCCTACTTATACCAGACATGACACAAAGCTGGTTATACCAGTGGTGACACATTCCTACTTATACCAGACGTGACACAAAGCTGGTTATACCAGTGGTGACATATTCCTACTTATTCCAGACATGACACAAAGCTGGTTATACCAGTGGTGACATATTCTACTTATACCAGACATGACACAAAGCTGGTTATACCAGTGGTGACATATTCCTACTTATATCAGACATGACACAAAGCTGGTTATACCTGTGGTGACACATTCCTACTTATACCAGACATGACACAAAGCTGGTTATACCAGTGGTGACACATTCCTACTTATACCAGACATGACACAAAGCTGGTTATACCAGTGGTGACATATTCCTACTTATATCAGACATGACACAAAGCTGGTTATACCAGTGGTGACATATTCCTACTTATACCAGACATGACACAAAGCTGGTTATACCAGTGGTGACATATTCCTACTTATACCAGACATGACACAAAGCTGGTTATACCAGTGGTGACATATTCCTACTTATACCAGACATGACACAAAGCAGGTTATACCAGTGGTGACATATTCCTACTTATACCAGACATGACACAAAGCTGGTTATACCAGTGGTGACACATTCCTACTTATACCAGACATGACACAAAGCTGGTTATACCAGTGGTGACATATTCCTACTTATACCAGACATGACACAAAGCTGGTTATACCAGTGGTGACATATTCCTACTTATACCAGACATGACACAAAGCTGGTTATACCAGTGGTGACATATTCCTACTTATACCAGACATGACACAAAGCTGGTTATACCAGTGGTGACATATTCCTACTTATTCCAGACATGACACAAAGCTGGTTATACCAGTGGTGACACATTCCTACTTATACCAGACATGACACAAAGCTGGTTATACCAGTGGTGACATATTCCTACTTATTCCAGACATGACACAACGCTGGTTATACCAGTGGTGACATATTCCTACTTATACCAGACATGACACAAAGCTGGTTATACCAGTGGTGACATATTCCTACTTATATCAGACATGACACAAAGCTGGTTATACCAGTGGTGACATATTCCTACTTATACCAGACATGACACAAAGCTGGTTATACCAGTGGTGACATATTCCTACTTATACCAGACATGACACAAAGCTGGTTATACCAGTGGTGACATATTCCTACTTATACCAGACATGACACAAAGCTGGTTATACCAGTGGTGACATATTCCTACTTATACCAGACATGACACAAAGCTGGTTATACCAGTGGTGACATATTCCTACTTATACCAGACATGACACAAAGCTGGTTATACCAGTGGTGACATATTCCTACTTATACCAGACATGACACAAAGCTGGTTATACCAGTGGTGACACATTCCTACTTATACCAGACATGACACAAAGCTGGTTATACCAGTGGTGACACATTCCTACTTATACCAGACATGACACAAAGCTGGTTATACCAGTGGTGACATATTCCTACTTATACCAGACATGACACAAAGCTGGTTATACCAGTGGTGACACATTCCTACTTATACCAGACATGACACAAAGCTGGTTATACCAGTGGTGACATATTCCTACTTATACCAGACATGACACAAAGCTGGTTATACCAGTGGTGACATATTCCTACTTATACCAGACATGACACAAAGCTGGTTATACCAGTGGTGACATATTCCTACTTATTCCAGACATGACACAAAGCTGGTTATACCAGTGGTGACATATTCCTACTTATACCAGACATGACACAAAGCTGGTTATACCAGTGGTGACATATTCCTACTTATTCCAGACATGACACAAAGCTGGTTATACCAGTGGTGACACATTCCTACTTATACCAGACATGACACAAAGCTGGTTATACCAGTGGTGACATATTCCTCCTTATACCAGACATGACACAAAGCTGGTTATACCAGTGGTGACACATTCCTCCTTATACCAGACATGACACAAAGCTGGTTATACCAGTGGTGACATATTCCTACTTATACCAGACATGACACAAAGCTGGTTATACCAGTGGTGACATATTGGTATTTATTCCAGACATGACACAAAGCTGGTTATAAAAAAATCGACACAATCTTATATATTCCAGGCACGACACAAAGAAGGTTATAGCAAAGTAGACATATTCTTAGTTATAACAGACAAGACACAAAGCTGGCACTATCAGTGGGGACATATTCAGCCTGATACCAGACATGACACAAAGCTGGTTATACCAGTGGTGACATATTCCTACTTATTCCAGACATGACACAAAGCTGGTTATACCAGTGGTGACATATTCCTCCTTATACCAGACATGACACAAAGCTGGTTATACCAGTGGTGACATATTCATCATATACCAGAGTTGACACAAAGCTGGTTATACCAGTGGTGACATATTCCTACTTATTCCAGACATGACACAAAGCTGGTTATACCAGTGGTGACACATTCCTCCTTATACCAGACATGACACAAAGCTGGTTATACCAGTGGTGACACATTCCTACTTATACCAGAGTTGACACAAAGCTGGTTATACCAGTGGTGACATATTCCTACTTATACCAGACATGACACAAAGCTGGTTATACCAGTGGTGACACATTCCTACTTATACCAGAGTTGACACAAAGCTGGTTATACCAGTGGTGACATATTCCTACTTATACCAGACATGACACAAAGCTGGTTATACCAGTGGTGACACATTCCTACTTATTCCAGACATGACACAAAGCTGGTTATACCAGTGGTGACATATTCCTACTTATACCAGACATGACACAAAGCTGGTTATACCAGTGGTGACATATTCCTACTTATACCAGACATGACACAAAGCTGGTTATACCAGTGGTGACATATTCCTACTTATACCAGACATGACACAAAGCTGGTTATACCAGTGGTGACACATTCCTCCTTATTCCAGACATGACACAAAGCTGGTTATACCAGTGGTGACATATTCCTCCTTATTCCAGACATGACACAAAGCTGGTTATACCAGTGGTGACACATTCCTACTTATACCAGACATGACACAAAGCTGGTTATACCAGTGGTGACACATTCCTCCTTATTCCAGACATGACACAAAGCTGGTTATACCAGTGGTGACATATTCCTCCTTATTCCAGACATGACACAAAGCTGGTTATACCAGTGGTGACATATTCCTCCTTATTCCAGACATGACACAAAGCTGGTTATACCAGTGGTGACACATTCCTCCTTATTCCAGACATGACACAAAGCTGGTTATACCAGTGGTGACATATTCCTCCTTATTCCAGACATGACACAAAGCTGGTTATACCAGTGGTGACACATTCCTACTTATACCAGACATGACACAAAGCTGGTTATACCAGTGGTGACATATTCCTCCTTATACCAGACATGACACAAAGCTGGTTATACCAGTGGTGACACATTCCTACTTATACCAGACATGACACAAAGCTGGTTATACCAGTGGTGACATATTCCTACTTATATCAGAGATGACACAACGCTGGTTATACCAGTGGTGACACATTCCTACTTATACCAGAGTTGACACAAAGCTGGTTATACCAGTGGTGACACATTCCTACTTATACCAGAGATGACACAAAGCTGGTTATACCAGTGGTGACACATTCCTACTTATACCAGAGATGACACAAAGCTGGTTATACCAGTGGTGACACATTCCTCCTTATACCAGACATGACACAAAGCTGGTTATACCAGTGGTGACACATTCCTACTTATACCAGAGTTGACACAAAGCTGGTTATACCAGTGGTGACATATTCCTACTTATTCCAGACATGACACAAAGCTGGTTATACCAGTGGTGACACATTCCTCCTTATACCAGACATGACACAAAGCTGGTTATACCAGTGGTGACACATTCCTACTTATACCAGAGTTGACACAAAGCTGGTTATACCAGTGGTGACATATTCCTACTTATACCAGACATGACACAAAGCTGGTTATACCAGTGGTGACACATTCCTACTTATACCAGAGTTGACACAAAGCTGGTTATACCAGTGGTGACATATTCCTACTTATACCAGACATGACACAAAGCTGGTTATACCAGTGGTGACACATTCCTACTTATTCCAGACATGACACAAAGCTGGTTATACCAGTGGTGACATATTCCTACTTATACCAGACATGACACAAAGCTGGTTATACCAGTGGTGACATATTCCTACTTATACCAGACATGACACAAAGCTGGTTATACCAGTGGTGACATATTCCTACTTATACCAGACATGACACAAAGCTGGTTATACCAGTGGTGACACATTCCTACTTATACCAGACATGACACAAAGCTGGTTATACCAGTGGTGACACATTCCTCCCTATTCCAGACATGACACAAAGCTGGTTATACCAGTGGTGACATATTCCTCCTTATTCCAGACATGACACAAAGCTGGTTATACCAGTGGTGACATATTCCTCCTTATTCCAGACATGACACAAAGCTGGTTATACCAGTGGTGACACATTCCTCCTTATTCCAGACATGACACAAAGCTGGTTATACCAGTGGTGACATATTCCTCCTTATTCCAGACATGACACAAAGCTGGTTATACCAGTGGTGACACATTCCTACTTATACCAGACATGACACAAAGCTGGTTATACCAGTGGTGACATATTCCTCCTTATACCAGACATGACACAAAGCTGGTTATACCAGTGGTGACACATTCCTACTTATACCAGACATGACACAAAGCTGGTTATACCAGTGGTGACATATTCCTACTTATATCAGAGATGACACAAAGCTGGTTATACCAGTGGTGAGACATTCCTACTTATACCAGAGTTGACACAAAGCTGGTTATACCAGTGGTGACACATTCCTACTTATACCAGAGATGACACAAAGCTGGTTATACCAGTGGTGACACATTCCTACTTATACCAGAGATGACACAAAGCTGGTTATACCAGTGGTGACACATTCCTCCTTATACCAGACATGACACAAAGCTGGTTATACCAGTGGTGACACATTCCTACTTATACCAGAGTTGACACAAAGCTGGTTATACCAGTGGTGACATATTCCTACTTATTCCAGACATGACACAAAGCTGGTTATACCAGTGGTGACACATTCCTCCTTATACCAGACATGACACAAAGCTGGTTATACCAGTGGTGACACATTCCTACTTATACCAGAGTTGACACAAAGCTGGTTTTACCAGTGGTGACATATTCCTACTTATACCAGACATGACACAAAGCTGGTTATACCAGTGGTGACACATTCCTACTTATACCAGAGTTGACACAAAGCTGGTTATACCAGTGGTGACATATTCCTACTTATACCAGACATGACACAAAGCTGGTTATACCAGTGGTGACACATTCCTCCTTATACCAGACATGACACAAAGCTGGTTATACCAGTGGTGACACATTCCTACTTATACCAGACATGACACAAAGCTGGTTATACCAGTGGTGACATATTCCTCCTTATACCAGACATGACACAAAGCTGGTTATACCAGTGGTGACATATTCCTACTTATACCAGACATGACACAAAGCTGGTTATACCAGTGGTGACATATTCCTACTTATACCAGACATGACACAAAGCTGGTTATACCAGTGGTGACACATTCCTCCTTATTCCAGACATGACACAAAGCTGGTTATACCAGTGGTGACATATTCCTCCTTATACCAGACATGACACAAAGCTGGTTATACCAGTGGTGACATATTCCTCCTTATACCAGACATGACACAAAACTGGTTATACCAGTGGGTGACATATTCCTACTTATACCAGACATGACACAAAGCTGGTTATACCAGTGGTGACATATTCCTACTTATACCAGACATGACACAAAGCTGGTTATACCAGTGCTGACATATTCCTACTTATACCAGACATGACACAAAGCTGCTTATACCAGTGGTGACATATTCCTACTTATACCAGACATGACACAAAGCTGGTTATACCAGTGGTGACACATTCCTACTTATACCAGACATGACACAAAGCTGGTTATACCAGTGGTGACATATTCCTACTTATACCAGACATGACACAAAGCTGGTTATACCAGTGGTGACATATTCCTACTTATACCAGACATGACACAAAGCTGGTTATACCAGTGGTGACATATCCCTACTTATATCAGACATGACACAAAGCTGGTTATACCTGTGGTGACACATTCCTACTTATACCAGACATGACACAAAGCTGGTTATACCAGTGGTGACACATTCCTACTTATACCAGACATGACACAAAGCTGGTTATACCAGTGGTGACATATTCCTACTTATACCAGACATGACACAAAGCTGGTTATACCAGTGGTGACATATTCCTACTTATATCAGACATGACACAAAGCTGGTTATACCAGTGGTGACATATTCCTACTTATATCAGACATGACACAAAGCTGGTTATACCAGTGGTGACACATTCCTACTTATACCAGACATGACACAAAGCTGGTTATACCAGTGGTGACATATTCCTACTTATACCAGACATGACACAAAGCTGGTTATACCAGTGGTGACATATTCCTACTTATACCAGACATGACACAAAGCTGGTTATACCAGTGGTGACATATTCCTACTTATACCAGACATGACACAAAGCTGGTTATACCAGTGGTGACACATTCCTACTTATACCAGACATGACACAAAGCTGGTTATACCAGTGGTGACACATTCCTACTTATACCAGACATGACACAAAGCTGGTTATACCAGTGGTGACATATTCCTACTTATACCAGACATGACACAAAGCTGGTTATACCAGTGGTGACACATTCCTACTTATACCAGACATGACACAAAGCTGGTTATACCAGTGGTGACATATTCCTACTTATACCAGACATGACACAAAGCTGGTTATACCAGTGGTGACATATTCCTACTTATACCAGACATGACACAAAGCTGGTTATACCAGTGCTGACATATTCCTACTTATATCAGACATGACACAAAGCTGGTTATACCAGTGGTGACATATTCCTACTTATACCAGACATGACACAAAGCTGGTTATACCAGTGGTGACATATTCCTACTTATACCAGACATGACACAAAGCTGGTTATACCAGTGGTGACACATTCCTACTTATACCAGACATGACACAAAGCTGGTTATACCAGTGGTGACATATTCCTACTTATACCAGACATGACACAAAGCTGGTTATACCAGTGGTGACATATTCCTACTTATACCAGACATGACACAAAGCTGGTTATACCAGTGGTGACATATTCCTACTTATACCAGACATGACACAAAGCTGGTTATACCAGTGGTGACATATTCCTACTTATTCCAGACATGACACAAAGCTGGTTATACCAGTGGTGACACATTCCTACTTATACCAGACATGACACAAAGCTGGTTATACCAGTGGTGACATATTCCTACTTATTCCAGACATGACACAAAGCTGGTTATACCAGTGGTGACATATTCCTACTTATACCAGACATGACACAAAGCTGGTTATACCAGTGGTGACATATTCCTACTTATTCCAGACATGACACAAAGCTGGTTATACCAGTGGTGACACATTCCTACTTATACCAGACATGACACAAAACTGGTTATACCAGTGGTGACATATTCCTACTTATTCCAGACATGACACAAAGCTGGTTATACCAGTGGTGACATATTCCTACTTATACCAGACATGACACAAAGCTGGTTATACCAGTGGTGACATATTCCTACTTATACCAGACATGACACAAAGCAGGTTATACCAGTGGTGACATATTCCTACTTATATCAGACATGACACAAAGCTGGTTATACCAGTGGTGACATATTCCTACTTATACCAGACATGACACAAAGCTGGTTATACCAGTGGTGACATATTCCTACTTATACCAGACATGACACAAAGCTGGTTATACCAGTGGTGACATATTCCTACTTATACCAGACATGACACAAAGCAGGTTATACCAGTGGTGACATATTCCTACTTATACCAGACATGACACAAAGCTGGTTATACCAGTGGTGACACATTCCTACTTATACCAGACATGACACAAAGCTGGTTATACCAGTGGTGACATATTCCTACTTATACCAGACATGACACAAAGCTGGTTATACCAGTGGTGACATATTCCTACTTATACCAGACATGACACAAAGCTGGTTATACCAGTGGTGACATATTCCTACTTATACCAGACATGACACAAAGCTGGTTATACCAGTGGTGACATATTCCTACTTATTCCAGACATGACACAAAGCTGGTTATACCAGTGGTGACACATTCCTACTTATACCAGACATGACACAAAGCTGGTTATACCAGTGGTGACATATTCCTACTTATTCCAGACATGACACAAAGCTGGTTATACCAGTGGTGACATATTCCTACTTATACCAGACATGACACAAAGCTGGTTATACCAGTGGTGACATATTCCTACTTATATCAGACATGACACAAAGCTGGTTATACCAGTGGTGACATATTCCTACTTATACCAGACATGACACAAAGCTGGTTATACCAGTGGTGACATATTCCTACTTATACCAGACATGACACAAAGCTGGTTATACCAGTGGTGACATATTCCTACTTATACCAGACATGACACAAAGCTGGTTATACCAGTGGTGACACATTCCTCCTTATTCCAGACATGACACAAAGCTGGTTATACCAGTGGTGACATATTCCTCCTTATACCAGACATGACACAAAGCTGGTTATACCAGTGGTGACATATTCCTCCTTATACCAGACATGACACAAAGCTGGTTATACCAGTGGTGACATATTCCTACTTATTCCAGACATGACACAAAGCTGGTTATACCAGTGGTGACATATTCCTCCTTATACCAGACATGACACAAAGCTGGTTATACCAGTGGTGACATATTCCTACTTATTCCAGACATGACACAAAGCTGGTTATACCAGTGGTGACATATTCCTCCTTATACCAGACATGACACAAAGCTGGTTATACCAGTGGTGACATATTCCTCCTTATACCAGACATGACACAAAGCTGGTTATACCAGTGGTGACATATTCCTACTTATTCCAGACATGACACAAAGCTGGTTATACCAGTGGTGACATATTCCTCCTTATACCAGACATGACACAAAGCTGGTTATACCAGTGGTGACATATTCCTCCTTATACCAGACATGACACAAAGCTGGTTATACCAGTGGTGACATATTCCTCCTTATACCAGACATGACACAAAGCTGGTTATACCAGTGGTGACACATTCCTCCTTATACCAGACATGACACAAAGCTGGTTATACCAGTGGTGACACATTCCTCCTTATACCAGACATGACACAAAGCTGGTTATACCAGTGGTGACACATTCCTCCTTATACCAGACATGACACAAAGCTGGTTATACCAGTGGTGACATATTCCTACTTATACCAGACATGACACAAAGCTGGTTATACCAGTGGTGACACATTCCTCCTTATACCAGACATGACACAAAGCTGGTTATACCAGTGGTGACACATTCCTCCTTATACCAGACATGACACAAAGCTGGTTATACCAGTGGTGACACATTCCTACTTATTCCAGACATGACACAAAGCTGGTTATACCAGTGGTGACATATTCCTACTTATTCCAGACATGACACAAAGCTGGTTATACCAGTGGTGACATATTCCTACTTATTCCAGACATGACACAAAGCTGCTTATACCAGTGGTGACACATTCCTCCTTATACCAGACATGACACAAAGCTGGTTATACCAGTGGTGACACATTCCTCCTTATACCAGACATGACACAAAGCTGGTTATACCAGTGGTGACACATTCCTCCTTATACCAGACATGACACAAAGCTGGTTATACCAGTGGTGACACATTCCTACTTATACCAGACATGACACAAAGCTGGTTATACCAGTGCTGACACATTCCTACTTATACCAGACATGACACAAAGCTGGTTATACCAGTGGTGACATATTCCTACTTATACCAGACATGACACAAAGCTGGTTATACCAGTGGTGACACATTCCTCCTTATACCAGACATGACACAAAGCTGGTTATACCAGTGGTGACACATTCCTCCTTATACCAGACATGACACAAAGCTGGTTATACCAGTGGTGACACATTCCTACTTATTCCAGACATGACACAAAGCTGGTTATACCAGTGGTGACATATTCCTACTTATTCCAGACATGACACAAAGCTGGTTATACCAGTGGTGACATATTCCTACTTATTCCAGACATGACACAAAGCTGCTTATACCAGTGGTGACACATTCCTCCTTATACCAGACATGACACAAAGCTGGTTATACCAGTGGTGACACATTCCTCCTTATACCAGACATGACACAAAGCTGGTTATACCAGTGGTGACACATTCCTACTTATACCAGACATGACACAAAGCTGGTTATACCAGTGGTGACATATTCCTCCTTATACCAGACATGACACAAAGCTGGTTATACCAGTGGTGACACATTCCTACTTATACCAGACATGACACAAAGCTGGTTATACCAGTGGTGACATATTCCTACTTATATCAGAGATGACACAACGCTGGTTATACCAGTGGTGACACATTCCTACTTATACCAGAGTGA
>NW_003136293.1:0-24618 GCF_000003605.2 Saccoglossus kowalevskii
CACACAGAGACTGTCAGCAACTAGACAAAACAAACCGTGGTTGGTGCCACTGTGTTGAAACGTCATTTTGTTCCACTCATAATCTATTTATTATGTGAAACACAGTAACTGTCAACAACTAGACAAAACAAACTGTGGTTGGTGCCACTGTGTTGAAACGTCATTTTGTTCTACTCATAATCTATTTATTATGTGAAACACAGTGATTGTCAGCAACTAGACAAAACAAACTGTGGTTGGTGCCACTGTGTTGAAACGTCATTTTGTTCTACTCATAATATATTTATTATGTGAAACACAGTAACTGTCAACAACTAGACAAAACAAACTGTGGTTGGTGCCACTGTGTTGAAACGTCATTTTGTTCTACTCATAATCTATTTATTATGTGAAACACAGAGACTGTCAGCAACTAGACAAAACAAACTGTGGTTGGTGCCACTGTGTTGAAACGTCATTTTGTTCTACTCATAATATATTTATTATGTGAAACACAGAGACTGTCAGCAACTAGACAAAACAAACTGTGGTTGGTGCCACTGTGTTGAAACGTCATTTTGTTCTACTCATAATCTATTTATTATGTGAAACACAGAGACTGTCAGCAACTAGACAAAACAAACTGTGGTTGGTGCCACTGTGTTGAAACGTCATTTTGTTCTACTCATTATATTTATTATGTGAAACACAGTGTCAGCAACTAGACAAAACAAACTGTGGTTGGTGCCACTGTGTTGAAACGTCATTTTGTTCTACTCATAATCTATTTATTATGTGAAACACAGAGACTGTCAGCAACTAGACAAAACAAACTGTGGTTGGTGCCACTGTGGTGAAACGTCATTTTGTTCTACTCATAATCTATTTATTATGTGAAACACAGTGTCAGCAACTAGACAAAACAAACTGTGGTTGGTGCCACTTTGGTGAAACGTCATTTTGTTCTACTCATAATCTATTTATTATGTGAAACACAGTGATTGTCAGCAACTAGACAAAACAAACTGTGGTTGGTGTCACTGTGGTGAGACGTCATTTTGTTCTACTCTTAATCTATTTATTATGTGAAAAACAGTGACTGTCAGCAACTAGACAAAACACACTGTGGTTGGTGCCACTGTATTAAAACGTCATTTTGTTCTACTCATGGTCTATTTATTATGTGAAACACAGTGACTGTCAGCAACTAGACAAAACAAACTGTGGTTGGTGCCACTGTGTTAAAACGTCATTTTGTTCTACTCATGGTCTATTTATTATGTGAAACACAGTAACTGTCAACAACTAGACAAAACAAACTGTGGTTGGTGCCACTGTGTTGAAACGTCATTTTGTTCTACTCATAATCTATTTATTATGTGAAACACAGAGACTGTCAGCAACTAGACAAAACAAACTGTGGTTGGTGCCACTGTGTTGAAACGTCATTTTGTTCTACTCATAATATATTTATTATGTGAAACACAGAGACTGTCAGCAACTAGACAAAACAAACTGTGGTTGGTGCCACTGTGTTGAAACGTCATTTTGTTCTACTCATAATCTATTTATTATGTGAAACACAGAGACTGTCAGCAACTAGACAAAACAAACTGTGGTTGGTGCCACTGTGTTGAAACGTCATTTTGTTCTACTCATAATATATTTATTATGTGAAACACAGTGTCAGCAACTAGACAAACAAACTGTGGTTGGTGCCACTGTGTTGAAACGTCATTTTGTTCTACTCATAATCTATTTATTATGTGAAAAACAGTGACTGTCAGCAACTAGACAAAACAAACTGTGGTTGGTGCCACTGTGTTAAAACGTCATTTTGTTCTACTCATGGTCTATTTATTATGTGAAACACAGTGACTGTCAGCAACTAGACAAAACAAACTGTGGTTGGTGCCACTGTGGTGAAACGTCATTTTGTTCTACTCTTAATCTATTTATTATGTGAAAAACAGTGACTGTCAGCAACTAGACAAAACACACTGTGGTTGGTGCCACTGTGTTAAAACGTCATTTTGTTCTACTCATGGTCTATTTATTATGTGAAACACAGTGACTGTCAGCAACTAGACAAAACAAACTGTGGTTGGTGCCACTGTGTTAAAACGTCATTTTGTTCTACTCATGGTCTATTTATTATGTGAAACACAGTAACTGTCAACAACTAGACAAAACAAACTGTGGTTGGTGCCACTGTGTTGAAACGTCATTTTGTTCTACTCATAATCTATTTATTATGTGAAACACAGAGACTGTCAGCAACTAGACAAAACAAACTGTGGTTGGTGCCACTGTGTTGAAACGTCATTTTGTTCTACTCATAATATATTTATTATGTGAAACACAGAGACTGTCAGCAACTAGACAAAACAAACTGTGGTTGGTGCCACTGTGTTGAAACGTCATTTTGTTCTACTCATAATCTATTTATTATGTGAAACACAGAGACTGTCAGCAACTAGACAAAACAAACTGTGGTTGGTGCCACTGTGTTGAAACGTCATTTTGTTCTACTCATAATATATTTATTATGTGAAACACAGTGTCAGCAACTAGACAAAACAAACTGTGGTTGGTGCCACTGTGTTGAAACGTCATTTTGTTCTACTCATAATCTATTTATTATGTGAAACACAGAGACTGTCAGCAACTAGACAAAACAAACTGTGGTTGGTGCCACTGTGGTGAAACGTCATTTTGTTCTACTCATAATCTATTTATTATGTGAAACACAGTGTCAGCAACTAGACAAAACAAACTGTGGTTGGTGCCACTTTGGTGAAACGTCATTTTGTTCTACTCATAATCTATTTATTATGTGAAACACAGTGATTGTCAGCAACTAGACAAAACAAACTGTGGTTGGTGTCACTGTGGTGAGACGTCATTTTGTTCTACTCATAATCTATTTATTATGTGAAACACAGTGACTGTCAGCAACTAGACAAAACAAACTGTGGTTGGTGCCACTGTGGTGAAACGTCATTTTGTTCTACTCATAATCTATTTATTATGTGAAAAACAGTGACTGTCAGCAACTAGACAAAACAAACTGTGGTTGGTGCCACTGTGTTAAAACGTCATTTTGTTCTACTCATGGTCTATTTATTATGTGAAACACAGTGACTGTCAGCAACTAGACAAAACAAACTGTGGTTGGTGCCACTGTGGTGAAACGTCATTTTGTTCTACTCATAATCTATTTATTATGTGAAAAACAGTGACTGTCAGCAACTAGACAAAACAAACTGTGGTTGGTGCCACTGTGTTAAAACGTCATTTTGTTCTACTCATGGTCTATTTATTATGTGAAACACAGTGACTGTCAGCAACTAGACAAAACAAACTGTGGTTGGTGCCACTGTGGTGAAACGTCATTTTGTTCTACTCTTAATCTATTTATTATGTGAAAAACAGTGACTGTCAGCAACTAGACAAAACAAACTGTGGTTGGTGCCACTGTGTTAAAACGTCATTTTGTTCTACTCATGGTCTATTTATTATGTGAAACACAGTGACTGTCAGCAACTAGACACAACAAACTGTGGTTGGTGTCACTGTGGTGAGACGTCATTTTGTTCTACTCATAATCTATTTATTATGTGAAACACAGAGACTGTCAACAACTAGACACAACAAACTGTGGTTGGTGTCACTGTGGTGAAACGTCATTTTGTTCTACTCATAATCTATTTATTATGTGAAACACAGTGTCAGCAACTAGACAAAACAAACTGTGGTTGGTGTCACTGTGGTGAGACGTCATTTTGTTCTACTCATAATCTATTTATTATGTGAAACACAGTGACTGTCAGCAACTAGACAAAACAAACTGTGGTTGGTGTCACTGTGGTGAAACGTCATTTTGTTCTACTCATAATCTATTTATTATGTGAAAAACAGTGACTGTCAACAACTAGACAAAACAAACTGTGGTTGGTGCCACTGTGTTAAAACGTCATTTTGTTCTACTCATAATCTATTTATTATGTGAAACACAGTGACTGTCAGCAACTAGACAAAACAAACTGTGGTTGGTGCCACTGTGTTGAAACGTCATTTTGTTCTACTCATAATCTATTTATTATGTGAAACACAGTGACTGTCAGCAACTAGACAAAACAAACTGTGGTTGGTGCCACTGTGTTGAAACGTCATTTTGTTCTACTCATAATCTATTTATTATGTGAAACACAGTGACTGTCAGCAACTAGACAAAACAAACTGTGGTTGGTGCCACTGTGTTGAAACGTCATTTTGTTCTACTCATAATCTATTTATTATGTGAAACACAGTGACTGTCAGCAACTAGACAAAACAAACTGTGGTTGGTGCCACTGTGTTGAAACGTCATTTTGTTCTACTCATAATCTATTTATTATGAGAAACACAGTGACTGTCAGCAACTAGACAAAACAAACTGTGGTTGGTGTCACTGTGGTGAGACGTCATTTTGTTCTACTCATAATCTATTTATTATGTGAAACACCGAGACTGTCAACAACTAGACACAACAAACTGTGGTTGGTGCCACTGTGGTGAGACGTCATTTTGTTCTACTCATAATCTATTTATTATGTGAAACACAGAGACTGTCAGCAACTAGACACAACAAACTGTGGTTGGTGTCACTGTGGTGAGACGTCATTTTGTTCTACTCATAATCTATTTATTATGTGAAACACAGAGACTGTCAACAACTAGACACAACAAACTGTGGTTGGTGTCACTGTGGTGAGACGTCATTTTGTTCTACTCATAATCTATTTATTATGTGAAACACAGAGACTGTCAGCAACTAGACACAACAAACTGTGGTTGGTGTCACTGTGGTGAGACGTCATTTTGTTCTACTCATAATCTATTTATTATGTGAAACACAGAGACTGTCAGCAACTATACAAGACAAACTGTGGTTGGTGCCACTGTGTTGAAACGTCGTTTTGTTCTACTCTTAATCTATTTATTATGTGAAACACAGAGACTGTCAGCAACTAGACAAAACAAACTGTGGTTGGTGCCACTGTGGTGAAACGTCATTTTGTTCTACTCATAATCTATTTATTATGTGAAACACAGTGACTGTCAGCAACTAGACAAAACAAACTGTGGTTGGTGCCACTGTGTTGAAACGTCATTTTGTTCTACTCGTAATGTATTTATTATGTGAAACACAGAGACTGTCAGCAACTAGACAAAACAAACCGTGGTTGGTGCCACTGTGTTGAAACGTCATTTTGTTCCACTCATAATCTATTTATTATGTGAAACACAGTGATTGTCAGCAACTAGACAAAACAAACTGTGGTTGGTGCCACTGTGTTGAAACGTCATTTTGTTCTACTCATGGTCTATTTATTATGAGAAACACAGTGACTGTCAGCAACTAGACAAAACAAACTGTGGTTGGTGTCACTGTGGTGAGACGTCATTTTGTTCTACTCATAATCTATTTATTATGTGAAACACAGAGACTGTCAGCAACTATACAAGACAAACTGTGGTTGGTGCCACTGTGTTGAAACGTCGTTTTGTTCTACTCTTAATCTATTTATTATGTGAAACACAGAGACTGTCAGCAACTAGACAAAACAAACTGTGGTTGGTGCCACTGTGGTGAAACGTCATTTTGTTCTACTCATAATCTATTTATTATGTGAAACACAGTGACTGTCAGCAACTAGACAAAACAAACTGTGGTTGGTGCCACTGTGTTGAAACGTCATTTTGTTCTACTCGTAATCTATTTATTATGTGAAACACAGAGACTGTCAGCAACTAGACAAAACAAACCGTGGTTGGTGCCACTGTGTTGAAACGTCATTTTGTTCCACTCATAATCTATTTATTATGTGAAACACAGTGATTGTCAGCAACTAGACAAAACAAACTGTGGTTGGTGCCACTGTGTTGAAACGTCATTTTGTTCTACTCATGGTCTATTTATTATGAGAAACACAGTGACTGTCAGCAACTAGACAAAACAAACTGTGGTTGGTGTCACTGTGGTGAGACGTCATTTTGTTCTACTCATAATCTATTTATTATGTGAAACACAGAGACTGTCAACAACTAGACACAACAAACTGTGGTTAGTGCCACTGTGTTGAAACGTCGTTTTGTTCTACTCTTAATCTATTTATTATGTGAAACACAGAGACTGTCAGCAACTAGACAAAACAAACCGTGGTTGGTGCCACTGTGTTGAAACGTCATTTTGTTATACTCATAATCTATTTATTATGTGAAACACTGTGACTGTCAGCAACTAGACAAAACAAACTGTGGTTGGTGCCACTGTGTTGAAACGTCATTTTGTTCTACTCTTAATCTATTTATTATGTGAAACACAGAGACTGTCAGCAACTAGACAAAACAAACCGTGGTTGGTGCCACTGTGTTGAAACGTCATTTTGTTCTACTCATAATCTATTTATTATGTGAAACACAGTGACTGTCAGCAACTAGACAAAACAAACTGTGGTTGGTGCCACTGTGTTGAAACGTCATTTTGTTCTACTCTTAATCTATTTATTATGTGAAACACAGAGACTGTCAGCAACTAGACAAAACAAACCGTGTTTGGTGCCACTATGTTGAAACGTCATTTTGTTCTACTCATAATCTATTTATTATGTGAAACACAGTGACTGTCAGCAACTAGACAAAACAAACTGTGGTTGGTGCCACTGTGTTGAAACGTCGTTTTGTTCTATTCATAATCTCTTTACTATGTGAAACACAGTGACTGTCAGCAACTATACAAAACAAACTGTGGTTGGTGCCACTGTGGTGAAACGTCATTTTGTTCTACTCATAATCTATTTATTATTTGAAACACAGTGACTGTCAACAACTATACAAGACAAACTGTGGTTGGTGCCACTGTGTTGAAACGTCATTTTGTTCTACTCATAATCTATTTATTATGTGAAACACAGTGACTGTCAGCAACTAGACAAAACAAACTGTGGTTGGTGCCACTGTGTTGGAACGTCATTTTGTTCTACTCATAATCTATTTATTATGTGAAACACAGTGACTGTCAGCAACTATACAAGACAAACTGTGGTTGGTGCCACTGTGTTGAAACGTCATTTTGTTCTACTCATAATCTATTTATTATGTGAAACACAGTGACTGTCAGCAACTAGACAAAACAAACTGTGGTTGGTGCCACTGTGTTGAAACGTCATTTTGTTCTACTCTTAATCTATTTATTATGTGAAACACAGAGACTGTCAGCAACTAGACAAAACAAACCGTGGTTGGTGCCACTGTGTTGAAACGTCATTTTGTTCTACTCATAATCTATTTATTATGTGAAACACAGTGACTGTCAGCAACTAGACAAAACAAACTGTGGTTGGTGCCACTGTGTTGAAACGTCATTTTGTTCTACTCATAATCTCTTTACTATGTGAAACACAGTGACTGTCAGCAACTATACAAAACAAACTGTGGTTGGTGCCACTGTGGTGAAACGTCATTTTGTTCTACTCATAATCTATTTATTATTTGAAACACAGTGACTGTCAACAACTATACAAGACAAACTGTGGTTGGTGCCACTGTGGAGAAACGTCATATTGTTCTACTCATAATCTATTTATTATGTGAAACACAGTGATTGTCAGCAACTATACAAAACAAACTGTGGTTGGTGCCACTGTGTTGAAACGTCATTTTGTTCTACTCATAATCTATTGATTATGTGAAACACAGAGACTGTCAACAACTAGACAAAACAAACTGTGGTTGGTGCCACTGTGGTGAAACGTCATTTTGTTCTATTCATAATCTATGTATTATGTGAAACACAGTGATTGTCAGCAACTAGACACAACAAACTGTGGTTGGTGCCACTGTGGTGAAACGTCATTTTGTTCTACTCATAATCTATTTATTATGTGAAACACAGTGATTGTCAGCAACTAGACAAAACAAACTGTGGTTGGTGCCACTGTGTTGAAACGTCGTTTTGTTCTATTCATAATCTATGTATTATGTGAAACACAGTGATTGTCAGCAACTATACAAAACAAACTGTGGTTGGTGCCACTGTGTTGAAACGTCATTTTGTTCTACTCATAATCTATCTATTATGTGAAACACTGTGACTGTCAGCAACTAGACAAAACAAACTGTGGTTGGTGCCACTGTGGTGAAACGTCATTTTGTTCTACTCATAGTCTATTTATTATGTGAAACACAATGACTGTCAGCAACTAGACAAAACAAACTGTGGTTGGTGCCACTGTGGTGAAACGTCATTTTCTTCTATTCATAATCTATTTATTATGTGAAACACAGTGATTGTCAGCAACTAGACAAAACAAACTGTGGTTGGTGCCACTGTGGTGAAACGTCATTTTGTTCTACTCATAATCTATTTATTATGTGAAACACAGTGATTGTCAGCAACTAGACAAAACAAACTGTGGTTGGTGCCACTGTGGTGAAACGTCATTTTGTTCTACTCATAATCTCTTTACTATGTGAAACACAGTGAGTGTCAACAACTAGACAAAACAAACTGTGGTTGGTGTCACTGTGTTGAAACGTCATTTTGTTCTACTCATAATCTATTTATTATGTGAAACACAGAGACTGTCAGCAACTAGACAAAACAAACTGTGGTTGGTGCCACTGTGGTGAAACGTCATTTTGTTCTACTCATAATCTATTTATTATGTGAAACACAGTGATTGTCAGCAACTAGACAAAACAAACTGTGGTTGGTGCCACTGTGTTGAAACGTCATTTTGTTCTACTCATAATCTATTTATTATGTGAAACACAATGACTGTCAACAACTATACAAAACAAACTGTGGTTGGTGCCACTGTGGTGAAACGTCATTTTGTTCTACTCATAATCTATTTATTATGTGAAACACAGTGACTGTCAGCAACTATACAAAACAAACTGTGGTTGGTGCCACTGTGGTGAAACGTCATTTTGTTCTACTCATAATCTATTTATTATGTGAAACACAGTGATTGTCAGCAACTAGACAAAACAAACTGTGGTTGGTGCCACTGTGGTGAAACGTCATTTTGTTCTACTCATAATCTATGTATTATGTGAAACACAGTGACTGTCAGCAACTAGACAAAACAAACTGTGGTTGGTGCCACTGTGGTGAAACGTCATTTTGTTCTACTCATAATCTATTTATTATGTGAAACACAGTGACTGTCAACAACTAGACAAAACAAACTGTGGTTGGTGCCACTGTGGTGAAACGTCATTTTGTTCTACTCATAATCTATTTATTATGTGAAACACAGAGACTGTCAGCAACTAGACAAAACAAACTGTGGTTGGTGCCACTGTGGTGAAACGTCATTTTGTTCTACTCATCATCTATTTATTATGTGAAACACAGTGACTGTCAGCAACTAGACAAAACAAACTGTGGTTGGTGCCACTGTGGTGAAACGTCATTTTGTTCTACTCATAATCTATTTATTATGTGAAACACAGAGACTGTCAACAACTAGACAAAACAAACTGTGGTTGGTGCCACTGTGGTGAAACGTCATTTTGTTCTACTCATAATCTATTTATTATGTGAAACACAGAGACTGTCAACAACTAGACAAAACAAACTGTGGTTGGTGCCACTGTGTTGAAACGTCATTTTGTTCTACTCATAATCTATTTATTATGTGAAACACAGTGATTGTCAGCAACTATACAAAACAAACTGTGGTTGGTGCCACTGTGGTGAAACGTCATTTTGTTCTACTCATAATCTATTTATTATGTGAAACACAGTGACTGTCAGCAACTAGACAAAACAAACTGTGGTTGGTGCCACTGTGGTGAAACGTCATTTTGTTCTACTCATAATCTATTTATTATGTGAAACACAATGACTGTCAGCAACTAGACAAAACAAACTGTGGTTGGTGCCACTGTGGTGAAACGTCATTTTGTTCTACTCGTAATCTATTTATTATGTGAAACACAGTGACTGTCAGCAACTAGACACAACAAACTGTGGTTGGTGCCATTGTGTTGAAACGTCATTCTGTTCTACTCATAATATATTTATTATGTGAAACACAGTAACTGTCAACAACTAGACAAAACAAACTGTGGTTGGTGCCACTGTGTTGAAACGTCATTTTGTTCTACTCATAATATATTTATTATGTGAAACACAGTAACTGTCAACAACTAGACAAAACAAAGTGTGGTTGGTGCCATTGTGTTGAAACGTCATTCTGTTCTACTCATAATATATTTATTATGTGAAACACAGTAACTGTCAACAACTAGACAAAACAAACTGTGGTTGGTGCCATTGTGTTGAAACGTCATTTTGTTCTACTCATAATCTATTTATTATGTGAAACACAGTGATTGTCAGCAACTAGACAAAACAAACTGTGGTTGGTGTCACTGTGGTGAAACGTCATTTTGTTCTACTCATAATCTATTTATTATGTGAAACACAGTGACTGTCAGCAACTAGACAAAACAAACTGTGGTTGGTGTCACTGTGGTGAAACGTCATTTTGTTCTACTCATAATCTATTTATTATGTGAAAAACAGTGACTGTCAACAACTAGACAAAACAAACTGTGGTTGGTGCCACTGTGTTAAAACGTCATTTTGTTCTACTCATAATCTATTTATTATGTGAAACACAGTGACTGTCAGCAACTAGACAAAACAAACTGTGGTTGGTGCCACTGTGTTGAAACGTCATTTTGTTCTACTCATAATCTATTTATTATGTGAAACACAGTGACTGTCAGCAACTAGACAAAACAAACTGTGGTTGGTGCCACTGTGTTGAAACGTCATTTTGTTCTACTCATAATCTATTTATTATGTGAAACACAGTGACTGTCAGCAACTAGACAAAACAAACTGTGGTTGGTGCCACTGTGTTGAAACGTCATTTTGTTCTACTCATAATCTATTTATTATGTGAAACACAGTGACTGTCAGCAACTAGACAAAACAAACTGTGGTTGGTGCCACTGTGTTGAAACGTCATTTTGTTCTACTCATAATCTATTTATTATGAGAAACACAGTGACTGTCAGCAACTAGACAAAACAAACTGTGGTTGGTGTCACTGTGGTGAGACGTCATTTTGTTCTACTCATAATCTATTTATTATGTGAAACACAGAGACTGTCAACAACTAGACACAACAAACTGTGGTTGGTGCCACTGTGGTGAGACGTCATTTTGTTCTACTCATAATCTATTTATTATGTGAAACACAGAGACTGTCAACAACTAGACACAACAAACTGTGGTTGGTGTCACTGTGGTGAGACGTCATTTTGTTCTACTCATAATCTATTTATTATGTGAAACACAGAGACTGTCAGCAACTATACAAGACAAACTGTGGTTGGTGCCACTGTGTTGAAACGTCGTTTTGTTCTACTCTTAATCTATTTATTATGTGAAACACAGAGACTGTCAGCAACTAGACAAAACAAACTGTGGTTGGTGCCACTGTGGTGAAACGTCATTTTGTTCTACTCATAATCTATTTATTATGTGAAACACAGTGACTGTCAGCAACTAGACAAAACAAACTGTGGTTGGTGCCACTGTGTTGAAACGTCATTTTGTTCTACTCGTAATGTATTTATTATGTGAAACACAGAGACTGTCAGCAACTAGACAAAACAAACCGTGGTTGGTGCCACTGTGTTGAAACGTCATTTTGTTCCACTCATAATCTATTTATTATGTGAAACACAGTAACTGTCAACAACTAGACAAAACAAACTGTGGTTGGTGCCACTGTGTTGAAACGTCATTTTGTTCTACTCATAATCTATTTATTATGTGAAACACAGTGATTGTCAGCAACTAGACAAAACAAACTGTGGTTGGTGCCACTGTGTTGAAACGTCATTTTGTTCTACTCATAATATATTTATTATGTGAAACACAGTAACTGTCAACAACTAGACAAAACAAACTGTGGTTGGTGCCACTGTGTTGAAACGTCATTTTGTTCTACTCATAATCTATTTATTATGTGAAACACAGAGACTGTCAGCAACTAGACAAAACAAACTGTGGTTGGTGCCACTGTGTTGAAACGTCATTTTGTTCTACTCATAATATATTTATTATGTGAAACACAGAGACTGTCAGCAACTAGACAAAACAAACTGTGGTTGGTGCCACTGTGTTGAAACGTCATTTTGTTCTACTCATAATCTATTTATTATGTGAAACACAGAGACTGTCAGCAACTAGACAAAACAAACTGTGGTTGGTGCCACTGTGTTGAAACGTCATTTTGTTCTACTCATAATATATTTATTATGTGAAACACAGTGTCAGCAACTAGACAAAACAAACTGTGGTTGGTGCCACTGTGTTGAAACGTCATTTTGTTCTACTCATAATCTATTTATTATGTGAAACACAGAGACTGTCAGCAACTAGACAAAACAAACTGTGGGTTGGTGCCACTGTGGTGAAACGTCATTTTGTTCTACTCATAATCTATTTATTATGTGAAACACAGTGTCAGCAACTAGACAAAACAAACTGTGGTTGGTGCCACTTTGGTGAAACGTCATTTTGTTCTACTCATAATCTATTTATTATGTGAAAACACAGTGATTGTCAGCAAATAGACAAAACAAACTGTGGTTGGTGTCACTGTGGTGAGACGTCATTTTGTTCTACTCATAATCTATTTATTATGTGAAACACAGTGACTGTCAGCAACTAGACAAAACAAACTGTGGTTGGTGCCACTGTGGTGAAACGTCATTTTGTTCTACTCATAATCTATTTATTATGTGAAAAACAGTGACTGTCAGCAACTAGACAAAACAAACTGTGGTTGGTGCCACTGTGTTAAAACGTCATTTTGTTCTACTCATGGTCTATTTATTATGTGAAACACAGTGACTGTCAGCAACTAGACAAAACAAACTGTGGTTGGTGCCACTGTGGTGAAACGTCATTTTGTTCTACTCATAATCTATTTATTATGTGAAAAACAGTGACTGTCAGCAACTAGACAAAACAAACTGTGGTTGGTGCCACTGTGTTAAAACGTCATTTTGTTCTACTCATGGTCTATTTATTATGTGAAACACAGTGACTGTCAGCAACTAGACAAAACAAACTGTGGTTGGTGCCACTGTGGTGAAACGTCATTTTGTTCTACTCTTAATCTATTTATTATGTGAAAAACAGTGACTGTCAGCAACTAGACAAAACAAACTGTGGTTGGTGCCACTGTGTTAAAACGTCATTTTGTTCTACTCATGGTCTATTTATTATGTGAAACACAGTGACTGTCAGCAACTAGACAAAACAAACTGTGGTTGGTGCCACTGTGTTAAAACGTCATTTTGTTCTACTCATGGTCTATTTATTATGTGAAACACAGTGATTGTCAGCAACTATACAAAACAAACTGTGGTTGGTGTCACTGTGGTGAGACGTCATTTTGTTCTACTCATAATCTATTTATTATGTGAAACACAGTGACTGTCAGCAACTAGACAAAACAAACTGTGGTTGGTGTCACTGTGGTGAAACGTCATTTTGTTCTACTCATAATCTATTTATTATGTGAAAAACAGTGACTGTCAACAACTAGACAAAACAAACTGTGGTTGGTGCCACTGTGTTAAAACGTCATTTTGTTCTACTCATAATCTATTTATTATGTGAAACACAGTGACTGTCAGCAACTAGACAAAACAAACTGTGGTTGGTGCCACTGTGTTGAAACGTCATTTTGTTCTACTCATAATCTATTTATTATGTGAAACACAGTGACTGTCAGCAACTAGACAAAACAAACTGTGGTTGGTGCCACTGTGTTGAAACGTCATTTTGTTCTACTCATAATCTATTTATTATGTGAAACACAGTGACTGTCAGCAACTAGACAAAACAAACTGTGGTTGGTGCCACTGTGTTGAAACGTCATTTTGTTCTACTCATAATCTATTTATTATGAGAAACACAGTGACTGTCAGCAACTAGACAAAACAAACTGTGGTTGGTGTCACTGTGGTGAGACGTCATTTTGTTCTACTCATAATCTATTTATTATGTGAAACACAGAGACTGTCAACAACTAGACACAACAAACTGTGGTTGGTGCCACTGTGGTGAGACGTCATTTTGTTCTACTCATAATCTATTTATTATGTGAAACACAGAGACTGTCAGCAACTAGACACAACAAACTGTGGTTGGTGTCACTGTGGTGAAACGTCATTTTGTTCTACTCATAATCTATTTATTATGTGAAACACAGAGACTGTCAACAACTAGACACAACAAACTGTGGTTGGTGTCACTGTGGTGAAACGTCATTTTGTTCTACTCATAATCTATTTATTATGTGAAACACAGTGTCAGCAACTAGACAAAACAAACTGTGGTTGGTGTCACTGTGGTGAAACGTCATTTTGTTCTACTCATAATCTATTTATTATGTGAAAAACAGTGACTGTCAACAACTAGACAAAACAAACTGTGGTTGGTGCCACTGTGTTAAAACGTCATTTTGTTCTACTCATAATCTATTTATTATGTGAAACACAGTGACTGTCAGCAACTAGACAAAACAAACTGTGGTTGGTGCCACTGTGTTGAAACGTCATTTTGTTCTACTCATAATCTATTTATTATGTGAAACACAGTGACTGTCAGCAACTAGACAAAACAAACTGTGGTTGGTGCCACTGTGTTGAAACGTCATTTTGTTCTACTCATAATCTATTTATTATGTGAAACACAGTGACTGTCAGCAACTAGACAAAACAAACTGTGGTTGGTGCCACTGTGTTGAAACGTCATTTTGTTCTACTCATAATCTATTTATTATGTGAAACACAGTGACTGTCAGCAACTAGACAAAACAAACTGTGGTTGGTGCCACTGTGTTGAAACGTCATTTTGTTCTACTCATAATCTATTTATTATGAGAAACACAGTGACTGTCAGCAACTAGACAAAACAAACTGTGGTTGGTGTCACTATGGTGAGACGTCATTTTGTTCTACTCATAATCTATTTATTATGTGAAACACAGAGACTGTCAACAACTAGACACAACAAACTGTGGTTGGTGCCACTGTGGTGAGACGTCATTTTGTTCTACTCATAATCTATTTATTATGTGAAACACAGAGACTGTCAGCAACTAGACACAACAAACTGTGGTTGGTGTCACTGTGGTGAGACGTCATTTTGTTCTACTCATAATCTATTTATTATGTGAAACACAGAGACTGTCAACAACTAGACACAACAAACTGTGGTTGGTGTCACTGTGGTGAAACGTCATTTTGTTCTACTCATAATCTATTTATTATGTGAAACACAGTGTCAGCAACTAGACAAAACAAACTGTGGTTGGTGCCACTTTGGTGAAACGTCATTTTGTTCTACTCATAATCTATTTATTATGTGAAACACAGTGATTGTCAGCAACTAGACAAAACAAACTGTGGTTGGTGTCACTGTGGTGAGACGTCATTTTGTTCTACTCATAATCTATTTATTATGTGAAACACAGTGACTGTCAGCAACTAGACAAAACAAACTGTGGTTGGTGCCACTGTGGTGAAACGTCATTTTGTTCTACTCATAATCTATTTATTATGTGAAAAACAGTGACTGTCAGCAACTAGACAAAACAAACTGTGGTTGGTGCCACTGTGTTAAAACGTCATTTTGTTCTACTCATGGTCTATTTATTATGTGAAACACAGTGACTGTCAGCAACTAGACAAAACAAACTGTGGTTGGTGCCACTGTGGTGAAACGTCATTTTGTTCTACTCTTAATCTTTTTATTATGTGAAAAACAGTGACTGTCAGCAACTAGACAAAACAAACTGTGGTTGGTGCCACTGTGTTAAAACGTCATTTTGTTCTACTCATGGTCTATTTATTATGTGAAACACAGTGACTGTCAGCAACTAGACAAAACAAACTGTGGTTGGTGCCACTGTGTTAAAACGTCATTTTGTTCTACTCATGGTCTATTTATTATGTGAAACACAGTGATTGTCAGCAACTATACAAAACAAACTGTGGTTGGTGTCACTGTGGTGAGACGTCATTTTGTTCTACTCATAATCTATTTATTATGTGAAACACAGTGACTGTCAGCAACTAGACAAAACAAACTGTGGTTGGTGTCACTGTGGTGAAACGTCATTTTGTTCTACTCATAATCTATTTATTATGTGAAAAACAGTGACTGTCAACAATTAGACAAAACAAACTGTGGTTGGTGCCACTGTGGTGAAACGTCATTTTGTTCTACTCATGGTCTATTTATTATGTGAAACACAGTGACTGTCAGCAACTAGACAAAACAAACTGTGGTTGGTGCCACTGTGTTAAAACGTCATTTTGTTCTACTCATGGTCTATTTATTATGTGAAACACAGTGATTGTCAGCAACTATACAAAACAAACTGTGGTTGGTGTCACTGTGGTGAGACGTCATTTTGTTCTACTCATAATCTATTTATTATGTGAAACACAGTGACTGTCAGCAACTAGACAAAACAAACTGTGGTTGGTGTCACTGTGGTGAAACGTCATTTTGTTCTACTCATAATCTATTTATTATGTGAAAAACAGTGACTGTCAACAACTAGACAAAACAAACTGTGGTTGGTGCCACTGTGTTAAAACGTCATTTTGTTCTACTCATAATCTATTTATTATGTGAAACACAGTGACTGTCAGCAACTAGACAAAACAAACTGTGGTTGGTGCCACTGTGTTGAAACGTCATTTTGTTCTACTCATAATCTATTTATTATGTGAAACACAGTGACTGTCAGCAACTAGACAAAACAAACTGTGGTTGGTGCAACTGTGTTGAAACGTCATTTTGTTCTACTCATAATCTATTTATTATGTGAAACACAGTGACTGTCAGCAACTAGACAAAACAAACTGTGGTTGGTGCCACTGTGTTGAAACGTCATTTTGTTCTACTCATAATCTATTTATTATGAGAAACACAGTGACTGTCAGCAACTAGACAAAACAAACTGTGGTTGGTGTCACTGTGGTGAGACGTCATTTTGTTCTACTCATAATCTATTTATTATGTGAAACACAGAGACTGTCAACAACTAGACACAACAAACTGTGGTTGGTGTCACTGTGGTGAAACGTCATTTTGTTCTACTCATAATCTATTTATTATGTGAAACACAGTGACTGTCAGCAACTAGACAAAACAAACTGTGGTTGGTGCCACTGTGTTAAAACGTCATTTTGTTCTACTCATGGTCTATTTATTATGTGAAACACAGTGACTGTCAGCAACTAGACAAAACAAACTGTGGTTGGTGCCACTGTGTTAAAACGTCATTTTGTTCTACTCATGGTCTATTTATTATGTGAAACACAGTGATTGTCAGCAACTATACAAAACAAACTGTGGTTGGTGTCACTGTGGTGAGACGTCATTTTGTTCTACTCATAATCTATTTATTATGTGAAACACAGTGACTGTCAGCAACTAGACAAAACAAACTGTGGTTGGTGTCACTGTGGTGAAACGTCATTTTGTTCTACTCATAATCTATTTATTATGTGAAAAACAGTGACTGTCAACAACTAGACAAAACAAACTGTGGTTGGTGCCACTGTGGTGAAACGTCATTTTGTTCTACTCATGGTCTATTTATTATGTGAAACACAGTGACTGTCAGCAACTAGACAAAACAAACTGTGGTTGGTGCCACTGTGTTAAAACGTCATTTTGTTCTACTCATGGTCTATTTATTATGTGAAACACAGTGATTGTCAGCAACTATACAAAACAAACTGTGGTTGGTGTCACTGTGGTGAGACGTCATTTTGTTCTACTCATAATCTATTTATTATGTGAAACACAGTGACTGTCAGCAACTAGACAAAACAAACTGTGGTTGGTGTCACTGTGGTGAAACGTCATTTTGTTCTACTCATAATCTATTTATTATGTGAAAAACAGTGACTGTCAACAACTAGACAAAACAAACTGTGGTTGGTGCCACTGTGTTAAAACGTCATTTTGTTCTACTCATAATCTATTTATTATGTGAAACACAGTGACTGTCAGCAACTAGACAAAACAAACTGTGGTTGGTGCCACTGTGTTGAAACGTCATTTTGTTCTACTCATAATCTATTTATTATGTGAAACACAGTGACTGTCAGCAACTAGACAAAACAAACTGTGGTTGGTGCCACTGTGTTGAAACGTCATTTTGTTCTACTCATAATCTATTTATTATGTGAAACACAGTGATTGTCAGCAACTAGACAAAACAAACTGTGGTTGGTGCCACTGTGGTGAAACGTCATTTTGTTCTACTCATAATCTATTTATTATGTGAAACACAGTGACTGTCAGCAACTAGACAAAACAAACTGTGGTTGGTGCCACTGTGTTGAAACGTCATTTTGTTCTACTCATAATCTATTTATTATGTGAAACACAGTGACTGTCAGCAACTAGACAAAACAAACTGTGGTTGGTGCCACTGTGTTAAAACGTCATTTTGTTCTACTCATAGTCTATTTATTATGTGAAACACAGAGACTGTCAGCAACTAGACAAAACAAACTGTGGTTGGTGCCACTGTGGTGAAACGTCATTTTGTTCTACTCATAATCTATTTATTATGTGAAACTCAGTGACTGTCAGCAACTAGACAAAACAAACTGTGGTTGGTGCCACTTTGTTGAAACGTCGTTTTGTTCTACTCATATTCTATTTATTATGTGAAACACAGTGACTGACAGCAACTATACAAAACAAACTGTGGTTGGTGCCACTGTGGTGAAACGTCATTTTCTTTTACTCATAATCTATTTATTATGTGAAACACAGTGACTGTCAGCAACTAGACAAAACAAACTGTGGTTGGTGCCACTGTGGTGAAACGTCATTTTGTTCTACTCATCATCTATTTATTATGTGAAACACAGTGACTGTCAGCAACTAGACAAAACAAACTGTGGTTGGTGCCACTGTGGTGAAACGTCATTTTGTTCTACTCATAATCTATTTATTATGTGAAACACAGTGACTGTCAACAACTAGACAAAACAAACTGTGGTTGGTGCCACTGTGGTGAAACGTCATTTTGTTCTACTCATAATCTATTTATTATGTGAAACACAGAGACTGTCAGCAACTAGACAAAACAAACTGTGGTTGGTGCCACTGTGGTGAAACGTCATTTTGTTCTACTCATAATCTATTTATTATGTGAAACACAGTGACTGTCAACAACTATACAAAACAAACTGTGGTTGGTGCCACTGTGGTGAAACGTCATTTTGTTCTACTCATAATCTATTTATTATGTGAAACACAATGACTGTCAACAACTAGAGAAAACAAACTGTGGTTGGTGCCACTGTGGTGAAACGTCATTTTGTTCTACTCATAATCTATTTATTATGTGAAACACAGAGACTGTCAACAACTAGACAAAACAAATTGTGGTTGGTGCCACTGTGGTGAAACGTCATTTTGTGCTACTTATAATCTATTTAGTATATGAAACACAATGACTGTCAGCAACTAGACAAAACAAACTGTGGTTGGTGCCACTGTGTTGGAACGTCATTTTGTTCTACTCGTAATCTATTGATTATGTGAAACACAGTGACTGTCAGCAACTATACAAGACAAACTGTGGTTGGTGCCACTGTGTTGAAACGTCATTTTGTTCTACTCATAATCTATTTATTATGTGAAACACAGTGACTGTCAGCAACTAGACAAAACAAACTGTGGTTGGTGCCACTGTGGTGAAACGTCATTTTGTTCTACTCGTAATCTATTTATTATGTGAAACACAGTGACTGTCAGCAACTAGACACAACAAACTGTGGTTGGTGCCATTGTGTTGAAACGTCATTCTGTTC
Organism: Saccoglossus kowalevskii; assembly: GCF_000003605.2. Lineage (NCBI taxonomy): Eukaryota > Metazoa > Hemichordata > Enteropneusta > Harrimaniidae > Saccoglossus > Saccoglossus kowalevskii. Next base: position 19,927 of record NW_003136293.1, read on the forward strand.
TACTCATAATATATTTATTATGTGAAACACAGTAACTGTCAACAACTAGACAAAACAAACTGTGGTTGGTGCCACTGTGTTGAAACGTCATTTTGTTCTACTCATAATATATTTATTATGTGAAACACAGTAACTGTCAACAACTAGACAAAACAAAGTGTGGTTGGTGCCATTGTGTTGAAACGTCATTCTGTTCTACTCATAATATATTTATTATGTGAAACACAGTAACTGTCAACAACTAGACAAAACAAACTGTGGTTGGTGCCATTGTGTTGAAACGTCATTTTGTTCTACTCATAATCTATTTATTATGTGAAACACAGTGATTGTCAGCAACTAGACAAAACAAACTGTGGTTGGTGCCACTGTGTTGAAACGTCATTTTGTTCTACTCATAATATATTTATTATGTGAAACACAGTGTCAGCAACTAGACAAAACAAACTGTGGTTGGTGCCACTGTGTTGAAACGTCATTTTGTTCTACTCATAATCTATTTATTATGTGAAACACAGAGACTGTCAGCAACTAGACAAAACAAACTGTGGTTGGTGCCACTGTGTTGAAACGTCATTTTGTTCTACTCATAATATATTTATTATGTGAAACACAGAGACTGTCAGCAACTAGACAAAATAAACTGTGGTTGGTGCCACTGTGTTGAAACGTCATTTTGTTCTACTCATAATCTATTTATTATGTGAAACACAGAGACTGTCAGCAACTAGACAAAACAAACTGTGGTTGGTGCCACTGTGTTGAAACGTCATTTTGTTCTACTCATAATATATTTATTATGTGAAACACAGTGTCAGCAACTAGACAAAACAAACTGTGGTTGGTGCCACTGTGTTGAAACGTCATTTTGTTCTACTCATAATCTATTTATTATGTGAAACACAGAGACTGTCAGCAACTAGACAAAACAAACTGTGGTTGGTGCCACTGTGGTGAAACGTCATTTTGTTCTACTCATAATCTATTTATTATGTGAAACACAGTGTCAGCAACTAGACAAAACAAACTGTGGTTGGTGCCACTTTGGTGAAACGTCATTTTGTTCTACTCATAATCTATTTATTATGTGAAACACAGTGATTGTCAGCAACTAGACAAAACAAACTGTGGTTGGTGTCACTGTGGTGAGACGTCATTTTGTTCTACTCATAATCTATTTATTATGTGAAACACAGTGACTGTCAGCAACTAGACAAAACAAACTGTGGTTGGTGCCACTGTGGTGAAACGTCATTTTGTTCTACTCATAATCTATTTATTATGTGAAAAACAGTGACTGTCAGCAACTAGACAAAACAAACTGTGGTTGGTGCCACTGTGTTAAAACGTCATTTTGTTCTACTCATGGTCTATTTATTATGTGAAACACAGTGACTGTCAGCAACTAGACAAAACAAACTGTGGTTGGTGCCACTGTGGTGAAACGTCATTTTGTTCTACTCATAATCTATTTATTATGTGAAAAACAGTGACTGTCAGCAACTAGACAAAACAAACTGTGGTTGGTGCCACTGTGTTAAAACGTCATTTTGTTCTACTCATGGTCTATTTATTATGTGAAACACAGTGACTGTCAGCAACTAGACAAAACAAACTGTGGTTGGTGCCACTGTGGTGAAACGTCATTTTGTTCTACTCTTAATCTATTTATTATGTGAAAAACAGTGACTGTCAGCAACTAGACAAAACAAACTGTGGTTGGTGCCACTGTGTTAAAACGTCATTTTGTTCTACTCATGGTCTATTTATTATGTGAAACACAGTGACTGTCAGCAACTAGACAAAACAAACTGTGGTTGGTGCCACTGTGTTAAAACGTCATTTTGTTCTACTCATGGTCTATTTATTATGTGAAACACAGTGATTGTCAGCAACTATACAAAACAAACTGTGGTTGGTGTCACTGTGGTGAGACGTCATTTTGTTCTACTCATAATCTATTTATTATGTGAAACACAGTGTCAGCAACTAGACAAAACAAACTGTGGTTGGTGCCACTTTGGTGAAACGTCATTTTGTTCTACTCATAATCTATTTATTATGTGAAACACAGTGATTGTCAGCAACTAGACAAAACAAACTGTGGTTGGTGTCACTGTGGTGAGACGTCATTTTGTTCTACTCATAATCTATTTATTATGTGAAACACAGTGACTGTCAGCAACTAGACAAAACAAACTGTGGTTGGTGCCACTGTGGTGAAACGTCATTTTGTTCTACTCATAATCTATTTATTATGTGAAACACAGTGATTGTCAGCAACTATACAAAACAAACTGTGGTTGGTGTCACTGTGGTGAGACGTCATTTTGTTCTACTCATAATCTATTTATTATGTGAAACACAGTGACTGTCAGCAACTAGACAAAACAAACTGTGGTTGGTGCCACTGTGGTGAAACGTCATTTTGTTCTACTCATAATCTATTTATTATGTGAAAAACAGTGACTGTCAGCAACTAGACAAAACAAACTGTGGTTGGTGCCACTGTGTTAAAACGTCATTTTGTTCTACTCATGGTCTATTTATTATGTGAAACACAGTGACTGTCAGCAACTAGACAAAACAAACTGTGGTTGGTGCCACTGTGGTGAAACGTCATTTTGTTCTACTCTTAATCTATTTATTATGTGAAAAACAGTGACTGTCAGCAACTAGACAAAACACACTGTGGTTGGTGCCACTGTGTTAAAACGTCATTTTGTTCTACTCATGATCTATTTATTATGTGAAACACAGTGACTGTCAGCAACTAGACAAAACAAACTGTGGTTGGTGCCACTGTGTTAAAACGTCATTTTGTTCTACTCATGGTCTATTTATTATGTGAAACACAGTAACTGTCAACAACTAGACAAAACAAACTGTGGTTGGTGCCACTGTGTTGAAACGTCATTTTGTTCTACTCATAATCTATTTATTATGTGAAACACAGAGACTGTCAGCAACTAGACAAAACAAACTGTGGTTGGTGCCACTGTGTTGAAACGTCATTTTGTTCTACTCATAATATATTTATTATGTGAAACACAGAGACTGTCAGCAACTAGACAAAACAAACTGTGGTTGGTGCCACTGTGTTGAAACGTCATTTTGTGCTACTTATAATCTATTTAGTATATGAAACACAATGACTGTCAGCAACTAGACAAAACAAACTGTGGTTGGTGCCACTGTGTTGGAACGTCATTTTGTTCTACTCATAATCTATTTATTATGTGAAACACAGTGACTGTCAGCAACTAGACAAAACAAACTGTGGTTGGTGCCACTGTGTTGAAACGTCATTTTGTTCTACTCGTAATCTATTGATTATGTGAAACACAGTGACTGTCAGCAACTATACAAGACAAACTGTGGTTGGTGCCACTGTGTTGAAACGTCATTTTGTTCTACCCATAATCTATTTATTATGTGAAACACAGTGACTGTCAGCAACTAGACAAAACAAACTGTGGTTGGTGCCACTGTGGTGAAACGTCATTTTGTTCTACTCATAATCTATTTATTATGTGAAACACAGTGACTGTCAGCAACTAGACAAAACAAACTGTGGTTGGTGCCACTGTATTGAACCGTCATTTTGTTCTACTCATAATCTATTTATTATGTGAAACGCAGTGACTGTCTGCAACTAGACAAAACAAACTGTGGTTTGTGCCACTGTGGAGAAACGTCATTTTGTTCTACTCATAATCTATTTACTATGTGAAACACAGTGACTGTCAACAACTAGACAAAACAAACTGTGGTTGGTGCCACTGTGGTGAAACGTCATTTTGTTCTACTCATAATCTATTTATTATGTGAAACACAGAGACTGTCAACAACTAGACAAAACAAACTGTGGTTGGTGCCACTGTGGTGAAACGTCATTTTGTTCTACTCATAATCTATTTATTATGTGAAACACAGAGACTGTCAACAACTAGACAAAACAAACTGTGGTTGGTGCCACTGTGTTGAAACGTCATTTTGTTCTACTCATAATCTATTTATTATGTGAAACACAGTGATTGTCAGCAACTAGACAAAACAAACTGTGGTTGGTGCCACTGTGGAGAAACGTCATTTTGTTCTACTCATAATCTATTTATTATGTGAAACACAGTGACTGTCAGCAACTAGACAAAACAAACTGTGGTTGGTGCCACTGTGGTGAAACGTCATTTTGTTCTACTCATAATCTATTTATTATATGAAACACAATGACTGTCAGCAACTAGACAAAACAAACTGTGGTTGGTGCCACTGTGGTGAAACGTCATTTTGTTCTACTCATAATCTATTTATTATGTGAAACACAGTGACTGTCAGCAACTAGACAAAACAAACTGTGGTTGGTGCCACTGTGGTGAAACGTCATTTTGTTCTACTCATAATCTATTTATTATATGAAACTCAATGACTGTCTGCAACTAGACAAAACAAACTGTGGTTGGTGCCACTGTGGTGAAACATCCTTTGTTTTGAATGACAAACTAATTTCATTGAAACACGATGAAATGTAGCTGGAGTTGTGACCTGAACCAAAGCTCTGAAAGAAAACTTAAACCCCGTATATGGGAATACTCAACGAAGAAGTTACAAAGTGACAACTGAATAAAATAAATGCTTACTCTAGTAGAAGTGAAAAGTATCACAACAAAGCTCGTGTTAGTATCTGTCAGC
>NW_003136311.1:0-41923 GCF_000003605.2 Saccoglossus kowalevskii
CCATAAATCGTGAAACACCTGGTCCGGGGGGTTAAATATGAAATTTTTTTCCATAAAGCATTATACCCCTGCTCAGGGGGGTAAAATATGAAATTCTTTTCCATAATGCATTGTACACCTGCTCAGTGGTGTAAAGTATGAATTTCTCTCCCATAATGCATTGTACACCTGCTCAGTGGTGTAAAATATGAATTTCTCTCCCATAATGCATTGTACACCTGCTCAGTGGTGTAAAATATGAATTTCTCTCCCATAATGCATTGTACACCTGCTCAGTGGTGTAAAATATGAATTTCTCTCCCATAATGCATTGTACACCTGCTCAGTGATGTAAAATATGCACTTCTCTCCCATAATGCATTGTACACCTGCTCTGGGGTGTGAAGAATGAATTTCTCTCCCATAATGCATTGTACACCTGCTCAGTGGTGTAAAATATGAATTTCTCTTCCATAATGCATTGTACACCTGCTCAGTAGTGTAAAGTATGAATTTCTCTCCCATAATGCATTGTACACCTGCTCAGTGGTGTAAAGAATGAATTTCTCTCCCATAATGCATTGTACACCTGCTCAGTGATGTAAAATATGCACTTCTCTCCCATAATGCATTGTACACCTGCTCTGGGGTGTAAAGAATGAATTTCTCTCCCATAATGCATTGTACACCTGCTCAGTAGTGTAAAGTATGAATTTCTCTCCCATAATGCATTGTACACCTGCTCAGTGGTGTAAAATATGAATTTCTCTCCCATAATGCATTGTACACCTGCTCAGTTGTGTAAAATATGAATTTCTCTCCCATAATGCATTGTACACCTGCTCAGTAGTGTAAAATATGAATTTCTCTCCCATAATGCATTGTACACCTGTTCAGTGGTGTAAAATATGAATTTCTCTCCCATAATGCATTGTACACCTGTTCAGTGATGTAAAATATGAATTTCTCTCCCATAATGCATTGTACACCTGCTCAGTTGTTTAAAATATGAATTTCTCTCCCATAATGCATTGTACACCTGCTCTGGGGTGTAAAGAATGAATTACTCTCCCATAATGCATTGTACACCTGCTCAGTAGTGTAAAGTATGAATTTCTCTCCCATAATGCATTGTACACCTGCTCAGTGGTGTAAAATATGAATTTCTCTCCCATAATGCATTGTACACCTGCTCAGTTGTGTAAAATATGAATTTCTCTCCCATAATGCATTGTACACCTGCTCAGTAGTGTAAAATATGAATTTCTCTCCCATAATGCATTGTACACCTGTTCAGTGGTGTAAAATATGAATTTCTCTCCCATAATGCATTGTACACCTGCTCTGGGGTGTAAAGAATGAATTTCTCTCCCATAATGCATTGTACACCTGCTCAGTAGTGTAAAGTATGAATTTCTCTCCCATAATGCATTGTACACCTGCTCAGTGGTGTAAAATATGAATTTCTCTCCCATAATGCATTGTACACCTGCTCAGTGGTGTAAAGAATGAATTTCTCTCCCATAATGCATTGTACACCTGCTCAGTGATGTAAAATATGCACTTCTCTCCCATAATGCATTGTACACCTGCTCTGGGGTGTAAAGAATGAATTTCTCTCCCATAATGCATTGTACACCTGCTCAGTAGTGTAAAGTATGAATTTCTCTCCCATAATGCATTGTACACCTGCTCAGTGGTGTAAAATATGAATTTCTCTCCCATAATGCATTGTACACCTGCTCAGTTGTGTAAAATATGAATTTCTCTCCCATAATGCATTGTACACCTGCTCAGTAGTGTAAAATATGAATTTCTCTCCCATAATGCATTGTACACCTGTTCAGTGGTGTAAAATATGAATTTCTCTCCCATAATGCATTGTACACCTGCTCTGGGGTGTAAAATATGAATTTCTTTCCATAATGCATTGTACACCTGCTCAGTAGTGTAAAGTATGAATTTCTCTCCCATAATGCATTGTACAACTGTTCAATGGTGTAAAAAATCAATTTCTCCTCCCTAATGCATTGTACACCTGCTCAGCTGGGTAAAATATGAATTTCTCTCTCATAATGCATTGTGACCTGCTCAACTGTGTAAAATATGAATTTCTCTCCCATAATTTTTGGCACCTGTTAATTTGTGTAAAATATGAATTTCTCTCCCGTAATGCCTTGTACATCTGCTCATTTGTGTAAAATATGAAATACTCTCCCAGAATGTAGTGTACACCTGCTCATCGGCGCTCAATAAGAATTTCTCTCCCATAATGCATTGGACACCTGCTCAATGATGTCAAATTTGTAGTTCTCTCCCATAATGCATTGAACACCTGCTCAATTGAGGAAAAAATGAATTTCTCTTCCACATGCATTGCACACCTGCTCAGTTGTGTAAAATATGAATTTCTCTCCCGTAATGCATTGTACACCTGTTCAGTAGTGTAAAATATGAATTTCTCTCCCATAATGCATTGTACACCTGCTCAGTTGTGTAAAATATGAATTTCTCTCCCATAATGCATTGTACACCTGCTCAGTAGTGTAAAATATGAATTTCTCTCCCATAATGCATTGTACACCTGCTCAGTGGTGTTAAATATGAATTTCTTTCCCATAATGCATTGTACACGTGCTCAGTTGTGTAAAATATGAATTTCTCTTCCATAATGCATTGTACACCTGTTCAGTGGTGTAAAATATGAATTTCTCTCCCATAATGCATTGTACACCTGCTCAGTTGTGTAAAATATGAATTTCTCTCCCATAATGCATTGTACACCTGCTCAGTAGTGTAAAATATGAATTTCTCTCCCATAATGCATTGTACACATGCTCAGTGGTGTTAAATATGAATTTCTCTCCCATAATACATTGTACATCTGCTCAGTTGTGCAAAATATGCATTTCTCTCCCATAATGCATTGTACACCTGTTCAATGGTGTAAAATATGAATTTCTCTCGCATAATGCATTGTACACCTGCTCCTCAGTTGTGTAAAATATGAATTTCTCTCCCATAATGCATTGTACACCTGCTCTGGGGTGTAAAGAATGAATTTCTCTCCCATAATGCATTGTACACCTGCTCGGTGGTGTAAAATATGAATTTCTCTCCCATAATGCATTGTACACCTGTTCAGTAGTGTAAAATATGAATTTCTCTCCCATAATGCATTGTACACCTGCTCAGTTGTGTAAAATTTGAGTTTCTCTCCCATAATGCATTGTACACCTGCTCAGTTGTGTAAAATATGAATTTCTCTCCCATAATGCATTGTACACCTGCTCAGTTGTGTAAAATTTGAGTTTCTCTCCCATAATGCATTGTACACCTGCTCAGTTGTGTAAAATATGAATTTCTCTTCCATAATGCATTGTACACCTGTTCAGTGGTGTAAAATATGAATTTCTCTTCCATAATGCATTGTACACCTGTTCAGTGGAGTAAAATATGAATTTCTCTCCCATAATGCATTGTACATCTGCTCAGTGGTGTAATATATGAATTTCTCTCCCATAATGCATTGTACACCTGCTCAGGGGTGTAAAATATGAACTTCTCTTCCATAATGCATTGTACACCAGTTCAGTAGTGTAAAATATGAATTTCTCTCCCATAATGCATTGTACACCTGCTCAGTTGTGTAAAATATGAATTTCTCTCCCATAATGCATTGTACACCTGCTCAATAGTGTAAAATATGAATTTCTCTCCCATAATGCATTGTACACCTGCTCAGTGGTGTTAAATATGAATTTCTTTCCCATAATGCATTGAACACCTGCTCAGTTGTGTAAATTATGAATTTCTCTTCCATAATGCATTGTACACCTGCTCAGTTGTGTAAAATATGTATTTCTCTCCCATAATGCATTGTACACCTGTTCAGTGGTGTAAAGAATGAATTTCTCTCCCATAATGCATTGTACACCTGCTCAGTTGTGTAAAATATGAATTTCTCTCCCATAATGCATTGTACACCTTCTCAGTGGTGTTAAATATGAATTTCTCTCCCATAATGCATTGTACACCTGCTCAGTTGTGTAAAATATGTATTTCTCTCCCATAATGCATTGTACACCTGTTCAGTGGTGTAAAGAATGAATTTCTCTCCCATAATGCATTGTACACATGCTCAGTGGTGTAAAATATGAATTTCTCTCCCATAATGCATTGTACACCTGCTCAGTTGTGTAAAATATGCATTTCTCTCCCATAATGCATTGTACACCTGCTCATTTGTGTAAAATATGAATTTCTCTCCCATAATGCATTGTACACCTGCTCATTTGTGTAAAATATGAATTTCTCTCCCATAATGCATTGTACACCTTCTCAGTGGTGTTAAATATGAATTTCTCTCCCATAATGCATTGTACACCTGCTCAGTTGTGTAAAATATGTATTTCTCTCCCATAATGCATTGTACACCTGTTCAGTGGTGTAAAGAATGAATTTCTCTCCCATAATGCATTGTACACCTGCTCAGTTGTGTAAAATATGAATTTCTCTCCCATAATGCATTGTACACCTTCTCAGTGGTGTTAAATATGAATTTCTCTCCCATAATGCATTGTACACATGCTCAGTGGTGTTAAATATGAATTTCTCTCCCATAATGCATTGTACACCTGCTCAGTTGTGTAAAATATGAATTTCTCTCCCATAATGCATTGTACACCTTCTCAGTGGTGTTAAATATGAATTTCTCTCCCATAATGCATTGTACACCTTCTCAGTGGTGTTAAATATGAATTTCTCTCCCATAATGCATTGTACACATGCTCAGTGGTGTTATATATGAATTTCTCTCCCATAATGCATTGTACACCTGCTCAGTTGTGTAAAATATGAATTTCTCTCCCATAATGCATTGTACACATGCTCAGTGGTGTTAAATATGAATTTCTCTCCCATAATGCATTGTACACCTGCTCAGTTGTGTAAAATATGCATTTCTCTCCCATAATGCATTGTACACCTGCTCATTTGTGTAAAATATGCATTTCTCTCCCATAATGCATTGTACACCTGCTCAGTTGTGTAAAATATGAATTTCTCTCCCATAATGCATTGTACACCTTCTCAGTGGTGTTAAATATGAATTTCTCTCCCATAATGCATTGTACACCTTCTCAGTGGTGTTAAATATCAATTTCTCTCCCATAATGCATTGTACACATGCTCAGTGGTGTTAAATATGAATTTCTCTCCCATAATGCATTGTACACCTGCTCTGTTGTGTAAAATATGAATTTCTCTCCCATAATGCATTGTACACATGCTCAGTGGTGTTAAATATGAATTTCTCTCCCATAATGCATTGTACACCTGCTCAGTTGTGTAAAATATGCATTTCTCTCCCATAATGCATTGTACACCTGTTCAATGGTGTAAAATATGAATTTCTTTCCCATAATGCATTGTACACCTGTTCATTTGTGTAAAATATGAATTTCTCTCCCATAATGCATTGTACACCTGCTCAGTAGTGTAAAATATGAATTTCTCTCCCATAATGCATTGTACACCTGCTCATTTGTGTAAAATATGCATTTCTCTCCCATAATGCATTGTACACCTGCTCATTTGTGTAAAATATGAATTTCTCTCGCATAATGCATTGTACACATGCTCAGTTGTGTAAAATATGCATTTCTCTCCCATAATGCATTGTACACCTGCTCATTTGTGTAAAATATGAATTTCTCTCCCATAATGCATTGTACACCTGCTCAGTTGTGTAAAATATGTATTTCTCTCCCATAATGCATTGTACACCTTCTCAGTGGTGTTAAATATGAATTTCTCTCCCATAATGCATTGTACACCTGCTCAGTTGTGTAAAATATGAATTTCTTTCCCATAATGCATTGTACACCTGCTCTGGGGTGTAAAGAATGAATTTCTCTCCCATAATGCATTGTACACCTGTTCACTGATGTATAATATGAATTTCTCTCCCATAATGCATTGTACACCTGCTCAGTTGTGTAAAATATGAATTTCTCTCCCATAATGCATTGTACACCTGCTCAGTAGTGTAAAATATGAATTTCTCTCCCATAATGCATTGTACACCTGCTCTGGCGTGTAAAATAAGAATTTCTCTCCCATAATGCATTGTACACCTGTTCAGTGGTGTAAAATATGAATTTCTCTCCCATAATGCATTCTACACCTGTTCAGTGGTGTAAAATATGAATTTCTCTCCCATAATGCATTGTACACCTGCTCAGTTGTGTAAAATATGAATTTCTCTCCCATAATGCATTGTACACCTGCTCAGTAGTGTAAAATATGAATTTCTCTCCCATAATGCATTGTACACCTGCTCAGTGGTGTTAAATAAGAATTTCTTTCCCATAATGCATTGTACACCTGCTCAGTTGTGTAGAATATGAATTTCTCTCCCATAATGCATTGTACACCTGTTCAGTAGGGTAAATTATGAATTTCTCTCCCATAATGCATTGTACACCTGCTCAGTAGTGTAAAATATGAATTTCTCTCTCATAATGCATTGTACACCTGTTCAGTCGTGTAAAATATGAATTTCTCTCCCATAATGCATTGTACACCTGCTCAGTTGTGTAAAATATGAATTTCTCTCCCATAATGCATTGTACACATGCTCAGTGGTGTTAAATATGAATTTCTCTCCCATAATACATTGTACACCTGCTCAGTAGTGTAAAATATGCATTTCTCTCCCATAATGCATTGTACACATGTTCAATGGTGTAAAATATGAATTTCTCTCCCATAATGCATTGTACTCCTGCTCAGTGGTGTAAAATATGAATTTCTCTCCCATAATGCATTGTACACCTGTTCAGTGAGGTAAAATATGAATTTCTCTCCCATAATACATTGTACACCTGCTCAGTTGTGTAAAATATGAATTTCTCTCCCATAATGCATTGTACACATGTTCAGTGGTGTAAAATATGAATTTTCTCTTCCATAATGCATTGTACACCTGCTCTGGGGTGTAAAGTATGAATTTCTCTCCCATAATGCATTGTACACCTGTTCAGTAGTGTAAAATATGAATTTCTCTCCCATAATGCATTGTACACCTGTTCAGTAGTGTAAAATATGAATTTCTCTCCCATAATGCACTGTACACCTGTTCAGTAGGGTAAATTATGAATTTCTCTCCCATAATGCATTGTACACCTGCTCAGTAGTGTAAAATATGAATTTCTCTCCCATAATGCATTGTACACCTGTTCAGTAGTGTAAAGTATGAATTTCTCTCCCATAATGCATTGTACACCTGTTCAGTAGTGTAAAATATGAATTTCTCTCCCATAATGCATTGTACACCTGTTCAGTACTGCAAATATGAATTTCTCTCACCATAATGCATTGTACACCTGCTCAGTTGTGTAAAATATGAATTTCTCCCCCATAATGCATTGTACACCTGTTCAGTGGTGTTAAATTAGTAGTTTTCTCCCATAATGCATTGTACACCTGCTCAGTAGTGTAAAATATGAATTTCTCTCCCTTAATGCATTGTACACCTGCTCTGGGGTGTAAAGAATGAATTTCTCTCCCATAATGCATTGTACACCTGCTCAGTGGTGTAAAAAATGAATTTCTCTCCCATAATGCATTGTACACCTGCTCAGTGGTGTAAAATATGAATTTCTCTCCCATAATGCATTGTACACCTACTCAGTTGTGTAAAATATGAATTTCTCTCTCATAATGCATTGTACACCTGCTCAGTTGTGTAAAATATGAATTTCTCTCCCATAATGCATTGTACACCAGCTCAGTTGTGTAAAATATGAATTTCTCTCCCATAATGCATTGTACACCTGTTCAGTAGTGTAAAATATGAATTTCTCTCCCATAATGCATTGTACACCTGCTCAGTTGTGTAAAATATGAATTTCTCTCCCATAATGCATTGTACACCTGCTCAGTTGTGTAAAATATGAATTTCTCTCCCATAATGCATTGTACACCTGCTCAGTGGTGTAAAATATGAATTTCTCTCCCATAATGCATTGTACACCTGTTCAGTGGTGTAAAATATGAATTTCTCTCCCATAATGCATTGTACACCTGCTGTGGGGTGTAAAGAATGAATTTCTCTCCCATAATGCATTGTACACCTGCTCTGGGGTGTAAAATATGAATTTCTCTCCCATAATGCATTGTACACCTGCTCAGTGGTGTAAAATATGAACTTCTCTTCCATAATGCATTGTACACCAGTTCAGTAGTGTAAAATATGAATTTCTCTCCCATAATGCATTGTACACCTGCTCTGGGATGTAAAATATGAATTTCTCTCCCATAATGCATTGTACACCTGCTCAGTGGTGTAAAATATGCATTTCTCTCCCATAATGCATTGTACACCTGCTCAGTGGTGTAAAATATGAATTTCTCTCCCATAATGCATTGTACACCTGCTCAGTTGTGTAAAATATGAATTTCTCTCCCATAATGCATTGTACACCTGCTCAGTTGTGTAAAATATGAATTTCTCTCCCATAATGCATTGTACACCTGCTCAGTGGTGTAAAATATGAATTTCTCTCCCATAATGCATTGTACACCTGCTCAGTAGTGTAAAATATGAATTTCTCTCCCATAATGCATTGTACACCTGTTCAGTGGTGTAAAATATGAATTTCTCTCCCATAATGCATTGTACACCTGCTCAGTTGTGTAAAATATGAATTTCTCTCCCATAATGCATTGTACACCTGTTCAGTAGTGTAAAGAATGAATTTCTCTCCCATAATGCATTGTACACCTGCTCGGTGGTGTAAAATATGAATTTCTCTCCCATAATGCATTGTACACCTGTTCAGTAGTGTAAAATATGAATTTCTCTCCCATAATGCATTGTACACCTGTTCAGAGGTGTAAAATTTGAGTTTCTCTCCCATAATGCATTGTACACCTGTTCAGTTGTGTAAAATATGAATTTCTCTCCCATAATGCATTGTACACCTGCTCAGTGGTGTAAAATATGAATTTCTCTCCCATAATGCATTGTACACCTGCTCAGTTGTGTAAAATATGAATTTCTCTCCCATAATGCATTGTACACCTGTTCAGTGGTGTAAAATATGAATTTCTCTCCCATAATGCATTGTACACCTGTTCAGTAGTGTAAAATATGAATTTCTCTCCCATAATGCATTGTACACCTGCTCAGTTGTGTAAAATATGAATTTCTCTCCCATAATGCATTGTACACCTGCTCAGTTGTGTAAAATTTGAGTTTCTCTCACATAATGCATTGTACACCTGCTCAGTTGTGTAAAATATGAATTTCTCTTCCATAATGCATTGTACACCTGTTCAGTGGTGTAAAATATGAATTTCTCTCCCATAATGCATTGTACACCTGCTCAGTTGTGTAAAATATGAATTTCTCTCCCATAATGCATTGTACACCTGCTCAGTTGTGTAAAATATGAATTTCTCTCCCATAATGCATTGTACACCTGCTCTGGGGTGTAAAGAATGAATTTCTCTCCCATAATGCATTGTACACCTGCTCGGTGGTGTAAAATATGAATTTCTCTCCCATAATGCATTGTACACCTGTTCAGTAGTGTAAAATATGAATTTCTCTCCCATAATGCATTGTACACCTGTTCAGTAGTGTAAAATATGAATTTCTCTCCCATAATGCATTGTACACCTGTTCAGTAGTGTAAAATATGAATTTCTCTCCCATAATGCATTGTACACCTGCTCAGTTGTGTAAAATATGAATTTCTCTCCCATAATGCATTGTACACCTGCTCAGTTGTGTAAAATATGAGTTTCTCTCCCATAATGCATTGTACACCTGCTCAGGGGTGTAAAATATGAATTTCTCTTCCATAATGCATTGTACACATGTTCAGTGGTGTAAAATATGAATTTCTCTTCCATAATGCATTGTACACCTGCTCTGGGGTGTAAAGTATGAATTTCTCTCCCATAATGCATTGTACACCTGTTCAGTAGTGTAAAATATGAATTTCTCTCCCATAATGCATTGTACACCTGCTCAGTGGTGTTAAATTTGTAGTTCTTTCCCATAATGCATTGTACACCTGCTCAGTTGTGTAAAGTATGAATTTCTCTCCCGTAATGCATTGTACACCTGTTCAGTAGTGTAAAATATGAATTTCTCTCCCATAATGCATTGTACACCTGCTCAGTTGTGTAAAATATGAATTTCTCTCCCATAATGCATTGTACACCTGCTCAGTTGTGTAAAATTTGAGTTTCTCTCTCATAATGCATTGTACACCTGCTCAGTTGTGAAAAATATGAATTTGTCTTCCATAATGCATTGTACACCTGTTCAGTGGTGTAAAATATGAATTTCTCTCCCATAATGCATTGTACACCTGTTCAATAGTGTAAAATATGAATATCTCTCCCATAATGCATTGTACACCTGCTCAGTTGTGTAAAATATGAATTTCTCTCCCACAATGCATTGTACACCTGCTCAGTGGTGTAAAATATGAATTTCTCTCCCATAATGCATTGTACACCTATTCAGTAGTGTAAAATATGAATTTCTCTCCCATAATGCATTGTACACCTGCTCAGTTGTGTAAAATATGAATTTCTCTCCCATAATGCATTGTACACCTGCTCTGGGGTGTAAAATATGAATTTCTCTCCCATAATTCATTGTACACCTGCTCAGTTGTGTAAAATATGAATTTCTCTTCCATAATGCATTGTACACCTGTTTAGTAGTGTAAAATATGAATTTCTCTCCCATAATGCATTGTACACCTGCTCTGGGGTGTAAAATATGAATTTCTCTCCCATAATGCATTGTACACATGTTCAGTGGTGTAAAATATGAATTTCTCTTCCATAATGCATTGTACACCTGCTCTGGGGTGTAAAGTATGAATTTCTCTCCCATAATGCATTGTACACCTGTTCAGTAGTGTAAAATATGAATTTCTCTCCCATAATGCATTGTACACCTGCTCAGTGGTGTTAAATTTGTAGTTCTTTCCCATAATGCATTGTACACCTGCTCAGTTGTGTAAAGTAAGAATTTCTCTCCCATAATGCATTGTACACCTGTTCAGTAGTGTAAAATATGAATTTCTCTCCCATAATGCATTGTACACCTGTTCAGTAGTGTAAAATATGAATTTCTCTCCCATAATGCACTGTACACCTGTTCAGTAGGGTAAATTATGAATTTCTCTCCCATAATGCATTGTACACCTGCTCAGTAGTGTAAAATATGAATTTCTCTCCCATAATGCATTGTACACCTGTTCAGTAGTGTAAAGTATGAATTTCTCTCCCATAATGCATTGTACACCTGTTCAGTAGTGTAAAATATGAATTTCTCTCCCATAATGCATTGTACACCTGTTCAGTAGTGTAAAATATGAATTTCTCTCCCATAATGCATTGTACACCTGCTCTGGGGTGTAAAATAAGAATTTCTCTTCCATAATGCATTGTACACCTGTTCAGTGGTGTAAAATATGAATTTCTCTACCATAATGCATTGTACACCTGTTCAGTGAGGTAAAATATGAATTTCTCTCCCATAATGCATTGTACACCTGCTCAGTTGTGTAAAATATGAATTTCTCTCCCATAATGCATTGTACACCTGCTCAGTAGTGTAAAATATGAATTTCTCTCCCATAATGCATTGTACACCTGCTCATTGGTGTTAAATATGAATTTCTTTCCCATAATGCATTGAACACCTGCTCAGTTGTGTAAAATATGAATTTCTCTTCCATAATGCATTGTACACCTGCTCAATGGTGTAAAATATGAATTTCTCTCCCATAATGCATTGTACACCTGCTCAGTTGTGTAAAATATAAATTTCTCTCCCTTAAGGCATTGTACACCTGCTCATTAATGAAAAATATGAATTTCCCTCCCATAAGGCTTTGTCCACTGGTCCACAGGTGTTAAATATAAATTTCTCTCCCATAATGATTTGTACACTGGCTCAATTGTGTAAAATATGCTTTTCCCTCCCATAAAGCATTGTACCCTTGTTCGATGGCGTACAATCAGAGTTTCTTTCCCATAATGCATTGTACACCTGCTCAGTTGTGTAAAATGTGAATTTCTCTTCCATAATGCATTGTACACCTGCTCAGTAGTGTAAAATATGAATTTCTCTCCCATAATGCATTGTACACCTGCTCAGTTGTGTAAAATATGAATTTCTCTCCCATAATGCATTGTACACCTGCTCAGTTGAGTAAAATATGAATTTCTCTCCCATAATGCATTGTACACCTGCTCAGTGGTGTAAAATATGAATTTCTCTCCCATAATGCATTGTACACCTGTTCAGTAGTGTAAAATATGAATTTCTCTCCCATAATGCATTGTACACCTGCTCAGCTGTGTAAAATTTGAATTTCTCTCCCATAATGCATTGTACACCTGCTCTGGGGTGTAAAATATGAATTTCTCTCCCATAATGCATTGTACACCTGCTCAGTGGTGTAAAATATGAGTTTCTCTCCCATAATGCATTGTACACCTGCTCAGTAGTGTAAAATATGAATTTCTCTCCCATAATGCATTGTACACCTGCTCTGGGGTGTAAAATATGAATTTCTCTCCCATAATGCATTGTACACCTGCTCAGTGGTGTAAAATATGCATTTCTCTCCCATAATGCATTGTACACCTGCTCAGTGTGTGTAAAATATGAATTTCTCTCCCATAATGCATTGTACACCTGCTCAGTTGTGTAAAATATGAATTTCTCTCCCATAATGCATTGTACACCTGCTCAGTAGTGTAAAATATGAATTTCTCTCCCATAATGCATTGTACACCTGCTCAGTAGTGTAAAATATGAATTTCTCTCCCATAATGCATTGTACTCCTGCTCAGTGGTGTTAAATATGAATTTCTCTCCCATAATGCATTGTACACCAGCTCAGTGGTGTAAAATATGAATTTCTTTCCCATAATGCATTGTACACCTGCTCTGGGGTGTAAAATATGAATTTCTCTCCCATAATGCATTGTACACCTGCTCAGTAGTGTAAAATATGAATTTCTCTCCCATAATGCATTGTACACCTGCTCAGTTGTGTAAAATATGAATTTCTCTCCCATAATGCATTGTACACCTGCTCAGTTGTGTAAAATATGAATTTCTCTCCCATAATGCATTGTACACCTGCTCAGTAGTGTAAAATATGAATTTCTCTCCCATAATGCATTGTACACCTGCTCAGTGGTGTAAAGAATGAATTTCTCTCCCATAATGCATTGTACACCTGCTCAGTGATGTCAAATATGCACTTCTCTCCCATAATGCATTGTACACCTGCTCTGGGGTGTAAAGAATGAATTTCTCTCCCATAATGCATTGTACACCTGCTCAGTAGTGTAAAGTATGAATTTCTCTCCCATAATGCATTGTACACCTGCTCAGTGGTGTAAAATATGAATTTCTCTCCCATAATGCATTGTACACCTGCTCAGTTGTGTAAAATATGAATTTCTCTCCCATAATGCATTGTACACCTGCTCAGTAGTGTAAAATATGAATTTCTCTCCCATAATGCATTGTACACCTGTTCAGTGGTGTAAAATATGAATTTCTCTCCCATAATGCATTGTACACCTGCTCTGGGGTGTAAAATATGAATTTCTCTCCCATAATGCATTGTACACCAGCTCAGTTGTGTAAAATATGAATTTCTCTCCCATAATGCATTGTACACCTGTTCAGTGGTGTAAAATATGAATTTCTCCCCCATAATGCATTGTACACCTGTTCAGTAGTGTAAAATATGAATTTCTCTCCCATAATGCATTGTACACCTGTTCAGTGGTGTAAAATATGAATTTCTCTCCCATAATGCATTGTACACCTGTTCAGTGGTGTAAAATATGAATTTCTCTCCCATAATGCATTGTACACCTGTTCAGTTGTGTAAAATATGAATTTCTCTTCCATAATGCATTGTACACCTGTTCAGTTGTATAAAATATGAATTTCTCTCCCATAATGCATTGTACACCTGCTCAGTTGTGTAAAGAATGAATTTCTCTCCCATAATGCATTGTACACCTGCTCGGTGGTGTAAAATATGAATTTCTCTCCCATAATGCATTGTACACCTGTTCAGTAGTGTAAAATATGAATTTCTCTCCCATAATGCATTGTACACCTGCTCAGTGGTGTAAAATATGAGTTTCTCTCCCATAATGCATTGTACACCTGCTCAGTAGTGAAAAATATGAATTTCTCTCCCATAATGCATTGTACACATGCTCAGTGGTGTAAAATATGAATTTCTCTCCCATAATACATTGTACACCTGCTCAGTTGTGTAAAATATGCATTTCTCTCCCATAATGCATTGTACACCTGCTCTGGGGTGTAAAATATGAATTTCTCTCCCATAATGCATTGTACACCTGCTCTGGGGTGTAAAATATGAATTTCTCTCCCATAATGCATTGTACACCTGCTCAGTGGTGTAAAATATGAATTTCTCTCCCTTAATGCATTGTACACCTGCTCTGGGGTGTAAAATATGAATTTCTCTCCCATAATGCATTGTACACCTGCTCATTTGTGTAAAATATGAATTTCTCTCCCATAATGCATTGTACACCTGTTCAGTGGTGTTAAATATGAATTTCTCTCCCATAATGCATTGTACATCTGCTCAGTTGTGTAAAATATGCATTTCTCTCCCATAATGCATTGTACACATGCTCATTTGTGTAAAATATGAATTTCTCTCCCATAATGCATTGTACACCTTCTCAGTGGTGTTAAATATGAATTTCTCTCCCATAATGCATTGTACACCTGCTCAGTTGTGTAAAATATGTATTTCTCTCCCATAATGCATTGTACACCTGTTCAGTGGTGTAAAGAATGAATTTCCCTCCCATAATGCATTGTACACCTGCTCAGTTGTGTAAAATATGAATTTCTCTCCCATAATGCATTGTACACCTTCTCAGTGGTGTTAAATATGAATTTCTCTCCCATAATGCATTGTACACATGCTCAGTGGTGTTAAATATGAATTTCTCTCCCATAATGCATTGTACACCTGCTCAGTTGTGTAAAATATGAATTTTTCTCCCATAATGCATTGTACACCTTCTCAGTGGTGTTAAATATGAATTTCTCTCCCATAATGCATTGTACACCTTCTCAGTGGTGTTAAATATGAATTTCTCTCCCATAATGCATTGTACACATGCTCAGTGGTGTTATATATGAATTTCTCTCCCATAATGCATTGGACACCTGCTCAGTTGTGTAAAATATGAATTTCTCTCCCATAATGCATTGTACACATGCTCAGTAGTGTTAAATATGAATTTCTCTCCCATAATGCATTGTACACCTGCTCATTTGTGTAAAATATGCATTTCTCTCCCATAATGCATTGTACACCTGCTCAGTTGTGTAAAATATGAACTTCTCTCCCATAATGCATTGTACACCTTCTCAGTGGTGTTAAATATGAATTTCTCTCCCATAATGCATTGTACACCTTCTCAGTGGTGTTAAATATGAATTTCTCTCCCATAATGCATTGTACACATGCTCAGTGGTGTTAAATATGAATTTCTCTCCCATAATGCATTGTACACCTGCTCTGTTGTGTAAAATATGAATTTCTCTCCCATAATGCATTGTACACATGCTCAGTGGTGTTAAATATGAATTTCTCTCCCATAATGCATTGTACACCTGCTCAGTTGTGTAAAATATGCATTTCTCTCCCATAATGCATTGTACACCTGCTCATTTGTGCAAAATATGCATTTCTCTCCCATAATGCATTGTACACCTGCTCAGTTGTGTAAAATATGAATTTCTCTCCCATAATGCATTGTACACATGTTCAGTGGTGTTAAATATGAATTTCCCTCCCATAATGCATTGTACACCTGCTCAGTTGTGTAAAATATGAATTTCTCTCCCATAATGCATTGTACACCTGTTCAGTGGTGTAAAGAATGAATTTCTCTCCCATAATGCATTGTACACCTGCTCTGGGATGTAAAGAATGAATTTCTCTCCCATAATGCATTGTACACCTGCTCGGTGGTGTAAAATATGAATTTCTCTCCCATAATGCATTGTACACCTGTTCAGTAGTGTAAAATATGAATTTCTCTCCCATAATGCATTGTACACCTGCTCAGTTGTGTAAAATTTGAGTTTCTCTCCCATAATGCATTGCACACCTGCTCAGTTGTGTAAAATATGAATTTCTCTTCCATAATGCATTGTACACCTGTTCAGTTGTGTAAAATATGAATTTCTCTTCCATAATGCATTGTACACCTGTTCAGTGGTGTAAAATATGAATTTCTCTCCCATAATGCATTGTACACCTGCTCAGTTGTGTAAAATATGAATTTCTCTCCCATAATGCATTGTACACCTGCTCAGTTGTGTAAAATATGAATTTCTCTCCCATAATGCATTGTACACCTGCTCTGGGGTGTAAAGAATGAATTTCTCTCCCATAATGCATTGTACACCTGCTCGGTGGTGTAAAATATGAATTTCTTCTCCCATAATGCATTGTACACCTGTTCAGTAGGGTAAAATATGAATTTCTCTCCCATAATGCATTGTACACCTGCTCAGTTGTGTAAAATATGAATTTCTCTCCCATAATGCATTGTACACCTGTTCAGTAGTGTAAAATATGAATTTCTCTCCCATAATGCATTGTACACCTGCTCAGTTGTGTAAAATATGAATTTCTCTCCCATAATGCATTGTACACCTGCTCAGTAGTGTAAAATATGAATTTCTCTCCCATAATGCATTGTACACCTGCTCAGTGGTGTAAAATATGAATTTCTCTCCCATAATGCATTGTACACCTGTTCAGTGGTGTAAAATATGAATTTCTCTCCCATAATGCATTGTACACCTGTTCAGTGGTGTAAAATATGAATTTCTCTCCCATAATGCATTGTACACCTGCTCAGTTGTGTAAAATATGAATTTCTCTCCCATAATGCATTGTACACCTGTTCAGTAGTGTAAAATATGAATTTCTCTCCCATAATGCATTGTACACCTGCTCAGTGGTGTAAAATATGAATTTCTCTCCCATAATGCATTGTACACCTGCTCAGTTGTGTAAAATATGAATTTCTCTCCCATAATGCATTGTACACCTGCTCAGTTGTGTAAAATATGAATTTCTCTCCCATAATGCATTGTACACCTGTTCAGTGGTGTAAAATATGAATTTCTCTCCCATAATGCATTGTACACCTGCTCAGTTGTGTAAAATATGAATTTCTCTCCCATAATGCATTGTACACCTGCTCAGTTGTGTAAAATATGCATTTCTCTCCCATAATGCATTGTACACCTGCTCAGTGGTGTAAAATATGAATTTCTCTCCTATAATGCATTGTACACCTGTTCAGTGGTGTAAAATATGAATTTCTCTCGCATAATGCATTGTACACCTGTTCAGTGGTGTAAAATATGAATTTCTCTCCCATAATGCATTGTACACCTGCTCAGTTGTGTAAAATATGAATTTCTCTCCCATAATGCATTGTACACCTGCTCAGTTGTGTAAAATATGAATTTCTCTCCCATAATGCATTGTACACCAGCTCAGTTGTGTAAAATATGAATTTCTCTCCCATAATGCATTGTACACCTGCTCAGTTGTGTAAAATATGAATTTCTCTCCCATAATGCGTTGTACACCTGCTCAGTTGTGTATAATATGAATTTCTCTCCATAATGCATTGTACTCATGCTCAGTTGTGTAAAATATGAATTTCTCTCCCATAATGCGTTGTACACCAGCTCAGTTGTGTAAAATATGAATTTCTCTCCCATAATGCATTGTACACCTGCTCAGTTGTGTAAAATATGAATTTCTCTCCCATAATGCGTTGTACACCTGCTCAGTTGTGTATAATATGAATTTCTCTCCATAATGCATTGTACTCATGCTCAGTGGTGTAAAATATGAATTTCTCTCCCAAAATGCATTGTACACCTGCTCAGTTGTGTAAAATATGAATTTCTCTCCCATAATGCATTGTACACCTGCTCAGTTGTGTAAAATATGAATTTCTCTCCCATAATGCATTGTACACCTGCTCAGTTGTGTAAAATATGAATTTCTCTCCCATAATGCATTGTACACCTGCTCAGTGGTGTTAAATTTGTAGTTCTCTCCCATAATGCATTGTACACCTGCTCAGTTGTGTAAAATATGAATTTCTCTCCCATAATGCATTGTACACCTGCTCAGTGGTGTAAAATATGAATTTCTCTCCCATAATGCATTGTACACCTGTTCAGTGGTGTAAAATATGAATTTCTCTCCCATAATGCATTGTACACCTGCTCTGGGGTGTAAAATATGAATTTCTTTCCCATAATGCATTGTACACCTGTTCAGTAGTGTAAAGTATGAATTTCTCTCCCATAATGCATTGTACACCTGCTCAGTGGTGTAAAGAATGAATTTCTCTCCCATAATGCATTGTACACCTGTTCAGTGGTGTAAAATATGAATTTCTTTCCCATAATGCATTGTACACCTGCTCTGGGGTGTAAAATATGAATTTCTCTCACATAATGCATTGTACACCTGCTCAGTGGTGTAAAATATGCACTTCTCTCCCATAATGCATTGTACACCTGCTCTGGGGTGTAAATAATGAATTTCTCTCCCATAATGCATTGTTCACCTGCTCAGTGGTGTAAAATATGAATTTCTCTCCCATAATGCATTGTACACCTGTTCAGTAGTGTAAAATATGAATTTCTCTCCCATAATGCATTGTACACCTGCTCAGTTGTGTAAAATTTGAGTTTCTCTCCCATAATGCATTGTACACCTGCTCAGTGGTGTAAAGTATGAATTTCTCTCCCATAATGCATTGTACACCTGCTCAGTTGTGTAAAATATGAATTTCTCTCCCATAATGCATTGTACACCTGCTCAGTAGTGTAAAATATGAATTTCTCTCCCATAATGCATTGTATACCTGCTCAGTGGTGTTAAATATGAATTTCTCTCCCATAATGCATTGTACACCTGCTCAGTTGTGTAAAATATGAATTTCTCTTCCATAATGCATTGTACACATGCTCAGTGGTGTAAAATATGAATTTCTCTCCCATAATGCATTGTACACCTGCTCAGCTGTGTAAAATATGCATTTCTCTCCCATAATGCATTGTACACCTGTTCAGTGGTGTAAAATATACATTTCTCTCCCATAATGCATTATACACCTGCTCAGTGGTGTAAAATATGAATTTCTCTCCCATAATGCATTGTACACCTGCTCAGTGGTGTAAAATATGAATTTCTCTCCCATAATGCATTGTACACCTGCTCAGTTGTGTAAAATATGAATTTCTCTCCCATAATGCATTGTACACCTGTTCAGTAGTGTAAAATATGAATTTCTCTCCCATAATGCATTGTACACCTGCTCAGTGGTGTAAAATATGAATTTCTCTCCCATAATGCATTGTACACCTGCTCAGTTGTGTAAAATATGAATTTCTCTCCCATAATGCATTGTACACCTGTTCAGTGGTGTAAAATATGAATTTCTCTCCCATAATGCATTGTACACCTGCTCAGTTGTGTAAAATATGCATTTCTCTCCCATAATGCATTGTACACCTGTTCAGTGGTGTAAAATATACATTTCTCTCCCATAATGCATTATACACCTGCTCAGTGGTGTAAAATATGCATTTCTCTCCCATAATGCATTGTACACCTGCTCAGTGGTGTAAAATATGAATTTCTCTCCCATAATGCATTGTACACCTGCTCAGTTGTGTAAAATACGAATTTCTCTTCCATAATGCATTGTACACCTGCTCAGTTGTGTAAAATATGAATTTCACTCCCATAATGCATTGTACACCTGCTCAGTTGTGTAAAATATGAATTTCTCTCCCATAATGCATTGTACACCTGCTCAGTAGTGTAAAATATGAATTTCTCTCCCATAATGCATTGTACACCTGCTCTGGGGTGTAAAATAAGAATTTCTCTCCCATAATGCATTGTAAACCTGCTCAGTTGTGTAAA
The DNA here is from genome assembly GCF_000003605.2 of Saccoglossus kowalevskii. Lineage (NCBI taxonomy): Eukaryota > Metazoa > Hemichordata > Enteropneusta > Harrimaniidae > Saccoglossus > Saccoglossus kowalevskii. Next base: position 20,085 of record NW_003136311.1, read on the forward strand.
ATATGAATTTCTCTCCCATAATGCATTGTACACATGCTCAGTAGTGTAAAATATGAATTTCTCTCCCATAATGCATTGTACACATGCTCAGTGGTGTTAATTATGAATTTCTCTCCCATAATGCATTGTACACCTGCTCAGTTGTGTAAAATATGCATTTCTCTCCCATAATGCATTGTACACCTGTTCAGTGGTGTAAAATATGAATTTCTCTCCCATAATGCATTGTATACCTGCTCAGTTGTGTAAAATATGAATTTCTCTCCCATAATGCATTGTACACCTGCTCTGGGGTGTAAGGAATGAATTTCTCTCCCATAATGCATTGTACACCTGCTCGGTGGTGTAAAATATGAATTTCTCTCCCATAATGCATTGTACACCTGATCAGTAGTGTAAAATATGAATTTCTCTCCCATAATGCATTGTACACCTGCTCAGTTGTGTAAAATTTGAGTTTCTCTCCCATAATGCATTGTACACCTGCTCAGTTGTGTAAAATATGAATTTCTCTCCCATAATGCATTGTACACCTGCTCAGTTGTGTAAAATTTGAGTTTCTCTCCCATAATGCATTGTACACCTGCTCAGTTGTGTAAAATATGAATTTCTCTTCCATAATGCATTGTACACCTGTTCACTGGTGTAAAATATGAATTTCTCTCCCATAATGCATTGTACACCTGTTCAGTAGTGTAAAATATGAATTTCTCTCCCATAATGCATTGTACACCTGCTCAGTTGTGTAAAATATGAATTTCTCTCCCATAATGCATTGTACACCTGCTGTGGGGTGTAAAGAATGAATTTCTCTCCCATAATGCATTGTACACCTGCTCTGGGGTGTAAAATATGAATTTCTCTCCCATAATGCATTGTACACCTGCTCAGTGGTGTAAAATATGAACTTCTCTTCCATAATGCATTGTACACCAGTTCAGTAGTGTAAAATATGAATTTCTCTCCCATAATGCATTGTACACCTGCTCTGGGGTGTAAAATATGAATTTCTCTCCCATAATGCATTGTACACCTGTTCAGTGGTGTAAAATATGAATTTCTCTCCCATAATGCATTGTACACCTGCTCAGTAGTGTAAAATATGAATTTCTCTCCCATAATGCATTGTACACCTGCTCATTTGTGTAAAATATGAATTTCTCTCCCATAATGCATTGTACACATGCTCAGTGGTGTTAAATATGAATTTCTCTCCCATAATGCATTGTACACCTGCTCAGTTGTGTAAAATATGCATTTCTCTCCCATAATGCATTGTACACCTGCTCATTTGTGTAAAATATGAATTTCTCTCCCATAATGCATTGTACACCTTCTCAGTGGTGTTAAATATGAATTTCTCTCCCATAATGCATTGTACACCTGCTCAGTTGTGTAAAATATGTATTTCTCTCCCATAATGCATTGTACACCTGTTCAGTGGTGTAAAGAAAGAATTTCTCTCCCATAATGCATTGTACACCTGCTCAGTTGTGTAAAATATGAATTTCTCTCCCATAATGCATTGTACACCTTCTCAGTGGTGTTAAATATGAATTTCTCTTCCATAATGCATTGTACACATGCTCAGTGGTGTTAAATATGAATTTCTCTCCCATAATGCATTGTACACCTGCTCAGTTGTGTAAAATATGAATTTCTCTCCCATAATGCATTGTACACCTTCTCAGTGGTGTTAAATATGAATTTCTCTCCCATAATGCATTGTACACCTTCTCAGTGGTGTTAAATATGAATTTCTCTCCCATAATGCATTGTACACATGCTCAGTGGTGTTATATATGAATTTCTCTCCCATAATGCATTGTACACCTGCTCAGTTGTGTAAAATATGAATTTCTCTCCCATAATGCATTGTACACATGCTCAGTGGTGTTAAATATGAATTTCTCTCCCATAATGCATTGTACACCTGCTCAGTAGTGTAAAATATGAATTTCTCTCCCATAATGCATTGTACACCTGGTCAGTAGGGTAAAATATGAATTTCTCTCCCATAATGCATTGTACACCTTCTCAGTGGTGTTAAATATGAATTTCTCTCCCATAATGCATTGTACACCTGCTCAGTGGTGTAAAATATGAATTTCTCTCCCATAATGCATTGTACACCTGCTCAGTGGTGTAAAATATGAATTTCTCTCCCATAATGCATTGTACACCTGCTCAGTTGTGTAAAATATGAATTTCTCTCCCATAATGCATTGTACACATGTTCAGTAGTGTAAAATATGAATTTCTCTCCCATAATGCATTGTACACCTGTTCAGTGGTGTAAAATATGAATTTCTCTCCCATAATGCATTGTATACCTGCTCAGTTGTGTAAAGAATGAATTTCTCTCCCATAATGCATTGCACACCTGCTCGGTGGTGTAAAATATGAATTTCTCTCCCATAATGCATTGTACACCTGATCAGTAGTGTAAAATATGAATTTCTCTCCCATAATGCATTGTACACCTGCTCAGTTGTGTAAAATTTGAGTTTCTCTCCCATAATGCATTGTACACCTGCTCAGTTGTGTAAAAGATGAATTTCTCTCCCATAATGCATTGTACACCTGCTCAGTTGTGTAAAATTTGAGTTTCTCTCCCATAATGCATTGTACATCTGCTCAGTTGTGTAAAATATGAATTTCTCTTCCATAATGCATTGTACACCTGTTCACTGGTGTAAAATATGAATTTCTCTCCCATAATGCATTGTACACCTGTTCAGTAGTGTAAAATATGAATTTCTCTCCCATAATGCATTGTACACCTGCTCAGTTGTGTAAAGTATGAATTTCTCTCCCATAATGCATTGTACACCTGCTCAGTTGTGTAAAATATGAATTTCTCTCCCATAATGCATTGTACACCTGCTCAGTGGTGTAAAATATGAATTTCTCTCCCATAATGCATTGTACATCTGTTCAGTGGTGTAAAATATGAATTTCTCTCCCATAATGCATTGTACACCTGCTCAGTAGTGTAAAATATGAGTTTCTCTCGCATAATGCATTGTACACCTGCTCAGTTGTATAAAATATGAATTTCTCTTCAATAATGCATTGTACACCTGTTCATTGGTGTAAAATATGAATTTCTCTCCCATAATGCATTGTACACCTGTTCAGTAGTGTAAAATATGTATTTCTCTCCCATAATGCATTGTACACCTGCTCAGTTGTGTAAAATATGAATTTCTCTCCCATAATGCATTGTACACCTTCTCAGTTGTGTAAAATATGAATTTCTCTCCCATAATGCATTGTACACCTGCTCAGTTGTGTAAAATTTGAGTTTCTCTCCCATAATGCATTGTACACCTGCTCAGTGGTGTAAAGTATGAATTTCTCTCCCATAATGCATTGTACACCTGTTCAGTGGTGTAAAATATGAATTTCTCTCCCATAATGCATTGTACTCCTGCTCAGTAGTGTAAAATATGAATTTCTCTCCCATAATGCATTGTACACCTGCTCAGTGGTGTAAAATATGAATTTCTCTCCCATAATGCATTGTACACCTGCTCAGTAGTGTAAAGTATGAATTTCTATCCCATAATGCATTGTACACCTGCTCAGTGGTGTAAAATATGAATTTCTCTCCCATAATGCATTGTACACCTGATCAGTAGTGTAAAATATGAATTTCTCTCCCATAATGCATTGTACACCTGCTCAGTGGTGTAAAATATGAACTTCTCTTCCATAATGCATTGTACACCAGTTCAGTAGTGTAAAATATGAATTTCTCTCCCATAATGCATTGTACACCTGCTCATTTGTGTAAAATATGAATTTCTCTCCCATAATGCATTGTACACCTGTTCAGTGGTGTTAAATATGAATTTCTCTCCCATAATGCATTGTACACCTGCTCAGTTGTGTAAAATATGAATTTCTCTCCCATAATGCATTGTACACCTGTTCAGTGGTGTAAAAAATGAATTTCTCTCCCATAATGCATTGTACACCTGCTCAGTAGTGTAAAATATGAATTTCTCTCCCATAATGCATTGTACACCTGCTCAGTGGCGTTAAATTTGTATTTCTCTCCCATAATGCATTGTACACCTGCTCAGTAGTGTAAAATATGCATTTCTCTCTCATAATGCATTGTACACCTGCTCAGTGGTGTAAAAAATGAATTTCTCTCCCATAATGCATTGTACACCTGTTCAGTGATGTAAAATATGAATTTCTCTCCCATAATGCATTGTACACCTGCTCAGTGGTGTTAAATATGAATTTCTCTCCCATAATGCATTGTACACCTGCTCAGTGGTGTTAAATATGAATTTCTCTCCCATAATGCATTGTACACATGCTCAGTGGTGTTATATATGAATTTCTCTCCCATAATGCATTGTACACCTGCTCAGTTGTGTAAAATATGAATTTCTCTCCCATAATGCATTGTACACCTGTTCAGTGGTGTAAAATATGAATTTCTTTCCCATAATGCATTGTACACCTGCTCAGTTGTGTAAAATATGCATTTCTCTCCCATAATGCATTGTACACCTGCTCAGTGGTGTAAAATATGAATTTCTCTCCCATAATGCATTGTACACCTGCTCTGGGGTGTAAAATATGAATTTCTCTCCCATAATGCATTGTACACCTGCTCAGTGGTGTAAAATATGAATTTCTCTCCCATAATGCATTGTACACCTGCTCAGTTGTGTAAAATATGAATTTCTCTCCCATAATGCATTGTACACCTGTTCAGTGGTGTAAAATTTGAATTTCTCTCCCATAATGCATTGTACACCTGCTCAGTGGTGTAAAATATGAATTTCTCTCCCATAATGCATTGTACACCTTCTCAGTGGTGTTAAATATGAATTTCTCTCCCATAATGCATTGTACACATGCTCAGTGGTGTTAAATATGAATTTCTCTCCCATAATGCATTGTACACCTGCTCAGTTGTGTAAAATATGAATTTCTCTCCCATAATGCATTGTACACCTTCTCAGTGGTGTAAAATATGAATTTCTCTCCCATAATGCATTGTACACCTTCTCAGTGGTGTTAAATATGAATTTCTCTCCCATAATGCATTGTACACATGCTCAGTGGTGTAAAATATGAATTTCTCTCCCATAATGCATTGTACACCTGCTCAGTTGTGTAAAATATGAATTTCTCTCCCATAATGCATTGTACACCTGCTCTGGGGTGTAAAATATGAATTTCTCTCCCATAATGCATTGTACACATGTTCAGTGGTGTAAAATATGAATTTCTCTTCCATAATGCATTGTACACCTGCTCTGGGGTGTAAAGTATGAATTTCTCTCCCATAATGCATTGTACACCTGTTCAGTAGTGTAAAATATGAATTTCTCTCCCATAATGCATTGTACACCTGCTCAGTGGTGTTAAATTTGTAGTTCTTTCCCATAATGCATTGTACACCTGCTCAGTTGTGTAAAGTATTAATTTCTTTCCCATAATGCATTGTACACCTGCTCAGTTGTGTAAAGTATTAATTTCTCTCCCATAATGCATTGTACACCTGTTCAGTAGTGTAAAATATGAATTTCTCTCCCATAATGCATTGTACACCTGTTCAGTAGTGTAAAATATGAATTTCTCTCCCATAATGCATTGTACACCTGCTCAGTGGTGTTAAATTTGTAGTTCTTTCCCATAATGCATTGTACACCTGCTCATTTGTGTAAAATATGAATTTCTCTCCCATAATGCATTGTACACCTGCTCAGTAGTGTAAAATATGAATTTCTCTCCCATAATGCATTGTACACCTGCTCATTTGTGTAAAATATGCATTTCTCTCCCATAATGCATTGTACACCTGCTCATTTGTGTAAAATATGAATTTCTCTCCCATAATGCATTGTACACATGCTCAGTGGTGTTAAATATGAATTTCTCTCCCATAATGCATTGTACACCTGTTCAGTGAGGTAAAATGAGAATTTCTCTCCCATAATGCATTGTACACCTGCTCAGTTGTGTAAAATATGAATTTCTCTCCCATAATGCATTGTACACCTGCTCAGTAGTGTAAAATATGAATTTCTCTCCCATAATGCATTGTACACATTGCTCAGTGGTGTTAAATATGAATTTCTTTCCCATAATGCATTGAACACCTGCTCAGTTGTGTAAAATATGAATTTCTCTTCCATAATGCATTGTACATCTGTTCAGTGGTGTAAAATATGAATTTCTCTCCCATAATGCATTGTACACCTGCTCAGTTGTGTAAATTATGAATTTCTCTCCCATAATGCATTGTACACCTGCTCAGTGGTGGTAAATATGAATTTCTTTCCCATAATGCATTGAACACCTGCTCAGTTGTGTAAAATATGAATTTCTCACCCATAATGCATTGTACACCTGCTCAGTTGTGTAAAATATGCATTTCTCTCCCATAATGCATTGTACACCTGTTCAATGGTGTAAATAATGAATTTCTTTCCCATAATGCATTGTACACCTGCTCATTTGTGTAAAATACGAATTTCTCTCCCATAATGCATTGTACACCTGCTCTGGGGTGTAAAATATGAATTTCTCTCCCATAATGCATTGTACACATGTTCAGTGGTGTAAAATATGAATTTCTCTTCCATAATGCATTGCACACCTGCTCTGGGGTGTAAAGTATGAATTTCTCTCCCATAATGCATTGTACACCTGTTCAGTAGTGTAAAATATGAATTTCTCTCCCATAATGCATTGTACACCTGCTCAGTGGTGTTAAATTTGTAGTTCTTTCCCATAATGCATTGTACACCTGCTCAGTTGTGTAAAGTAAGAATTTCTCTCCCATAATGCATTGTACACCTGTTCAGTAGTGTAAAATATGAATTTCTCTCCCATAATGCATTGTACACCTGCTCAGCAGTGTAAAATATGAATTTCTCTCCCATAATGCATTGTACACCTGTTCAGTGGTGTAAAATATAAATTTCTCTCCCATAATGCATTGTACACCTGTTCAGTAGTGTAAAATATGAATTTCTCTCCCATATTGCATTGTACACCTGCTCAGTGGTGTAAAATATGAACTTCTCTCCCATAATGCATTGTACACCTGCTCAGTGGTGTAATATATGAATTTCTCTCCCATAATGCATTGTACACCTGCTCAGTAGTGTAAAATATGCATTTCTCTCCCATAATGCATTGTACACCTGCTCAGTGGTGTAAAATATGAATTTCTCTCCCATAATGCATTGTACACCTGCTCAGTGGTGTAAAATATGAATTTCTCTCCCATAATGTATTGTACACCTGCTCAGTAGTGTAAAATATGAATTTCTCTCCCATAATGCATTGTACACCTGCTCAGTGGTGTTAAATATGAATTTCTTTCCCATAATGCATTGTACACCTGCTCAGTTGTGTAAAATATGAATTTCTCTTCTATAATGCATTGTACACCTGTTCAGTGGTGTAAAATATGAATTTCTCTCCCATAATGCATTGTACACCTGCTCAGTTGTGTAAAATATGAATTTCTCTCCCATAATGCATTGTACACCTGCTCAGTTGTGTAAAATATGAATTTCTCTTCCATAATGCATTGTACACCTGTTCAGTGGTGTAAAATATGAATTTCTCTCCCATAATGCATTGTACACCTGCTCAGTTGTGTAAAATATGAATTTCTCTCCCATAATGCATTGTACACCTGTTCAGTAGTGTAAAATATGAATTTCTCTCCCATAATGCACTGTACACCTGTTCAGTAGGGTAAATTATGAATTTCTCTCCCATAATGCATTGTACACCTGCTCAGTAGTGTAAAATATGAATTTCTCTCCCATAATGCATTGTACACCTGTTCAGTAGTGTAAAGTATGTATTTCTCTCCCATAATGCATTGTACACCTGTTCAGTAGTGTAAAATATGAATTTCTCTCCCATAATGCATTGTACACCTGTTCAGTAGTGTAAAATATGAATTTCTCTCCCATAATGCATTGTACACCTGCTCTGGGGTGTAAAATAAGAATTTCTCTTCCATAATGCATTGTACACCTGTTCAGTGGTGTAAAATATGAATTTCTCTCCCATAATGCATTGTACACCTGTTCAGTGAGGTAAAATGAGAATTTCTCTCCCATAATGCATTGTACACCTGCTCAGTTGTGTAAAATATGAATTTCTCTCCCATAATGCATTGTACACCAGCTCAGTAGTGTAAAATATGAATTTCTCTCCCATAATGCATTGTACACCTGCTCAGTGGTGTTAAATATGAATTTCTTTCCCATAATGCATTGAACACCTGCTCAGTTGTGTAAAATATGAATTTCTCTTCCATAATGCATTGTACACCTGTTCAGTGGTGTAAAATATGAATTTCTCTCCCATAATGCATTGTACACCTGCTCAGTTGTGTAAAATATGAATTTCTCTCCCATAATGCATTGTACACCTGCTCAGTGGTGTTAAATATGAATTTCTTTCCCATAATGCATTGAACACCTGCTCAGTTGTGTAAAATATGAATTTCTCACCCATAATGCATTGTACACCTGCTCAGTTGTGTAAAATATGCATTTCTCTCCCATAATGCATTGTACACCTGTTCAATGGTGTAAAATATGAATTTCTTTCCCATAATGCATTGTACACCTGCTCAGTTGTGTAAAATATGAATTTCTCTCCCGTAATGCATTGTACACCTGTTCAGTAGTGTAAAATATGAATTTCTCTCCCATAATGCATTGTACACCTGCTCAGTTGTGTAAAATATGAATTTCTCTCCCATAATGCATTGTACACCTGCTCAGTTGTGTAAAATTTGAGTTTCTCTCTCATAATGCATTGTACACCTGCTCAGTTGTGTAAAATATGAATTTCTCTTCCATAATGCATTGTACACCTGTTCAGTGGTGTAAAATATGAATTTCTCTCCCATAATGCATTGTACACCTGTTCAATAGTGTAAAATATGAATATCTCTCCCATAATGCATTGTACACCTGCTCAGTTGTGTAAAATATGAATTTCTCTCCCACAATGCATTGTACACCTGCTCAGTGGTGTAAAATATGAATTTCTCTCCCATAATGCATTGTACACCTGCTCAGTAGTGTAAAATATGAATTTCTCTCCCATAATGCATTGTACACCTGCTCAGTTGTGTAAAATATGAATTTCTCTCCCATAATGCATTGTACACCTGTTCAGTGGTGTAAAATATAAATTTCTCTCCCATAATGCATTGTACACCTGTTCAGTAGTGTAAAATATGAATTTCTCTCCCATAATGCATTGTACACCTGTTCAGTGGTGTAAAATATGAATTTCTCTCCCATAATGCATTGTACACCTGCTCAGTAGTGTAAAGTATGAATTTCTCTCCCATAATTCATTGTACACCTGCTCAGTGGTGTAAAATATGAATTTCTCTCCCATAATGCATTGTACACCTGCTCAGTGATGTAAAATATGCACTTCTCTCCCATAATGCATTGTACACCTGCTCTGGGGTGTGAAGAATGAATTTCTCTCCCATAATGCATTGTACACCTGCTCAGTAGTGTAAAGTATGAATTTCTATCCCATAATGCATTGTACACCTGCTCAGTGGTGTAAAATATGAATTTCTCTCCCATAATGCATTGTACACCTGCTCAGTTGTGTAAAATATGAATTTCTCTCCCATAATGCATTGTACACCTGCTCAGTAGTGTAAAATATGAATTTCTCTCCCATAATGCATTGTACACCTGCTCAGCAGTGTAATATATGAATTTCTCTCCCATAATGCATTGTACACCTGTTCAGTGGTGTAAAATATGAATTTCTCTCCCATAATGCATTGTACACCTGCACTGGGGTGTAAAATATGAATTTCTCTCCCATAATGCATTGTACACCTGTTCAGTGTTGTAAAATATGAATTTCTCTCCCATAATGCATTGTACACCTGCTCAGTGGCGTTAAATTTGTATTTCTCTCCCATAATGCATTGTACACCTGCTCAGTAGTGTAAAATATGCATTTCTCTCCCATAATGCATTGTACACCTGCTCAGTGGTGTAAAATATGAATTTCTCTCCCATAATGCATTGTACACCTGCTCAGTTGTGTAAAATATGAATTTCTCTCCCATAATGCATTGTACACCTGCTCAGTTGTGTAAAATATGAATTTCTCTCCATAATGCATTGTACATCTGCTCAGTTGTGTAAAATATGAATTTCTCTCCCATAATGCATTGTACACCTTTTCAGTGGTGTAAAATATGAATTTCTCCCCCATAATGCATTGTACACCTGCTCAGTTGTGTAAAATATGAATTTCTCTCTCATAATGCATTGTACACCTGCTCAGTTGTGTAAAATATAAATTTCTCTTCCATAATGCATTGTACACCTGCTCAGTAGTGTAAAGTATGAATTTCTCTCCCATAATGCATTGTACACCTGCTCAGTGGTGTTAAATATGAATTTCTTTCCCATAATGCATTGTACACCTGCTCAGTTGTGTAAAATATGAATTTCTCTTCCATAATGCATTGTACACCTGTTCAGTGGTGTAAAATATGAATTTCTCTCCCATAATGCATTGTACACCTGCTCAGTTGTGTAAAATATGAATTTCTCTCCCATAATGCATTGTACACCTGCTCAGTAGTGTAAAATATGAATTTCTCTCCCATAATGCATTGTACACATGCTCAGTGGTGTAAAATATGAATTTCTCTCCCATAATGCATTGTACACCTGTTAAGTGGTGTAAAATATGAATTTCTCTCCCATAATGCATTGTACACCTGCGCAGTGGTGTAAAATATGAATTTCTCTCCCATAAAGCATTGTACACCCGCTCAGTTGTGTAAAATATGAATTTCTCTCCCATAATGCATTGTACACCTGTTCAGAGGTGTAAAATATGAATTTCTCTCCCATAATGCATTGTACACCTGCTCTGGGTTGTAAAATATGAATTTCTCTCCCATAATGCATTGTACACCTGTTCAGTGTTGTAAAATATGAATTTCTCTCCCATAATGCATTGTACACCAGCTCAGTTGTGTAAAATATGAATTTCTCTCCCATAATGCATTGTACACCTGTTCAGTGGTGTAAAATATGAATTTCTCTCCCATAATGCATTGTACACCTGTTCAGTAGTGTAAAATATGAATTTCTCTCCCATAATGCATTGTACACATGTTCTAAGGTGTAAAATATGAATTTCTCTCCCGTAATGCTTGTACACCTGTTCAATGGTGTAAATATTAATTTCTCTCCCATAAGGCATTGTACACCTGTTCCCTGTTGTAAAATATGAATTTCTCTCCCATAATGCATTGTACACCTGCTCGGTGGTGTAAAATATGAATTTCTCTCCCATAATGCATTGTACACCTGCTCAGTTGTGTAAAATATGAATTTCTCTCCCATAATGCATTGTACACCTGCTCTGGGGTGTAAAGAATGATTTTCTCTCCCATAATGCATTGTACACCTGCTCGGTGGTGTAAAATATGAATTTCTCTCCCATAATGCATTGTACACCTGTTCAGTAATGTAAAATATGAATTTCTCTCCCATAATGCATTGTACACCTGTTCAATTGTGTAAAATATGAATTTCTCTCCCATAATGCATTGTACACCTGCTCAGTTGTGTAAAATATGAATTTCTCTCCCATAATGCATTGTACACCTGCTCAGTGGTGCAAAATATGAATTTCTCTCCCACAATGCATTGTACACCTGCTCAGTGGTGTAAAATATGAATTTCTCTCCCATAATGCATTGTACACCTGTTCAGTAGTGTAAAATATGAATTTCTCTCCCATAATGCATTGTACACCTGTTCAGTAATGTAAAATATGAATTTCACTCCCATAATGCATTGTACACCTGCTCTGGGATGTAAAATAAGAATTTCTCTCCCATAATGCATTGTACACCTGTTCAGTGGTGTAAAATATGAATTTCTTCTCCCATAATGCATTGTACACCTGTTCAGTGAGTGTAAAATATGAATTTCTCTACCATAATGCATTATACACCTGCTCATTTGTGTAAAATATGAATTTCTCTCCAATAATGCATTGTACACCTGCTCTTGATGTAAAGAATGAATTTCTCTCTCATAATGCATTGTACACCTGCTCAGTAGTGTAAAATATGAATTTCTCTTCCCATAATGCATGTACACTGTTCAGTAGTGTAAAATATGAATTTCTCTTCATAATGCATTGTACACCTGTTCAGTAGTGTAAAATATGAATTTCTCTCCCATAATGCATTGTACACATGCTCTGAGGTGTAAAATAAGAATTTCTCTCCCATAATGCATTGTACACCTGTTCAGTGGTGTAAAATATGAATTTCTCTCCCATAATGCATTGTACACCTGTTCAGTGAGGTAAAATATGAATTTCTCTCCCATAATGCATTGTACACCTGCTCAGTTGTGTAAAATATGAATTTCTCTCCCATAATGCATTGTACACCTGCTCAGTAGTGTAAAATATGAATTTCTCTCCCATAATGCATTGTACACCTGCTCAGTGGTGTTAAATATGAATTTCTTTCCCATAATGCATTGTACACCTGCTCAGTTGTGTAAAATATGAATTTCTCTTCCATAATGCATTGTACACCTGTTCAGTGGTGTAAAATATGAATTTCTCTCCCATAATGCATTGTACACATGCTCAGTGGTGTTAAATATGAATTTCTCTCCCATAATACATTGTACATCTGCTCAGTTGTGTAAAATATGCATTTCTCTCCCATAATGCATTGTACACCTGTTCAGTAGTGTAAAATATGAATTTCTCTCCCATAATGCATTGTACACCTGCTCAGTTGTGTAAAATTTGAGTTTCTCTCCCATAATGCATTGTACACCTGCTCAGTTGTGTAAAATATGAATTTCTCTCCCATAATGCATTGTACACCTGCTCAGTTGTGTAAAATTTGAATTTCTCTCCCATAATGCATTGTACACCTGTTCAGTTGTGTAAAATATGAATTTCTCTCCCATAATGCATTGTACACCTGCTCTGGGGTGTAAAATAAGAATTTCTCTTCCATAATGCATTGTACACCTGTTCAGTGGTGTAAAATATGAATTTCTCTCCCATAATGCATTGTACACCTGTTCAGTGAGGTAAAATGAGAATTTCTCTCCCATAATGCATTGTACACCTGCTCAGTTGTGTAAAATATGAATTTCTCTCCCATAATGCATTGTACACCTGCTCAGTAGTGTAAAATATGAATTTCTCTCCCATAATGCATTGTACACCTGCTCAGTGGTGTTAAATATGAATTTCTTTCCCATAATGCATTGAACACCTGCTCAGTTGTGTAAAATATGAATTTCTCTTCCATAATGCATTGTACACCTGTTCAGTGGTGTAAAATATGAATTTCTCTCCCATAATGCATTGTACACCTGCTCAGTTGTGTAAAATATGAATTTCTCTCCCATAATGCATTGTACACCTGCTCAGTGGTGTTAAATATGAATTTCTTTCCCATAATGCATTGAACACCTGCTCAGTTGTGTAAAATATGAATTTCTCACCCATAATGCATTGTACACCTGCTCAGTTGTGTAAAATATGCATTTCTCTCCCATAATGCATTGTACACCTGTTCAATGGTGTAAAATATGAATTTCTTTCCCATAATGCATTGTACACCTGTTCATTTGTGTAAAATATGAATTTCTCTCCCATAATGCATTGTACACCTGCTCAGTAGTGTAAAATATGAATTTCTCTCCCATAATGCATTGTACACCTGCTCATTTGTGTAAAATATGCATTTCTCTCCCATAATGCATTGTACACCTGCTCATTTGTGTAAAATATGAATTTCTCTCGCATAATGCATTGTACACATGCTCAGTGGTGTTAAATATGAATTTCTCTCCCATAATGCATTGTACACCTGCTCAGTTGTGTAAAATATGCATTTCTCTCCCATAATGCATTGTACACCTGCTCATTTGTGTAAAATATGAATTTCTCTCCCATAATGCATTGTACACCTTCTCAGTGGTGTTAAATATGAATTTCTCTCCCATAATGCATTGTACACCTGCTCAGTTGTGTAAAATATGTATTTCTCTCCCATAATGCATTGTACACCTGTTCAGTGGTGTAAAATATGAATTCCTCTCCCATAATGCATTGTACACCTGTTCAGTTGTGTAAAATATGAATTTCTCTCCCATAATGCATTGTACACCTGCTCAGTTGTGTAAAATATGAATTTTTCTCCCATAATGCATTGTACACCTGTTCAGTTGTGTAAAATATGAATTTCTCTTCCATAATGCATTGTACACCTGTTCAGTTGTATAAAATATGAATTTCTCTTCCATAATGCATTGTACACCTGCTCAGTTGTGTAAAATATGAATTTCTCTCCCATAATGCATTGTACACCTGCTCAGTGGTGTTAAATATGAATTTCTCTCCCATAATGCATTGTACACATGCTCAGTGGTGTTATATATGAATTTCTCTCCCATAATGCATTGTACACCTGCTCAGTTGTGTAAAATATGAATTTCTCTCCCATAATGCATTGTACACATGCTCAGTGGTGTTAAATATGAATTTCTCTCCCATAATGCATTGTACACCTGCTCAGTTGTGTAAAATATGCATTTCTCTCCCATAATGCATTGTACACCTGCTCATTTGTGTAAAATATGCATTTCTCTCCCATAATGCATTGTACACCTGCTCAGTTGTGTAAAATATGAATTTCTCTCCCATAATGCATTGTACACCTTCTCAGTAGTGTAAAATATGAATTTCTCTCCCATAATGCATTGTACACCTGCTCAGTAGTGTAAAATATGAATTTCTCTCCCATAATGCATAGTACACCTGTTCAGTGGTGTAAAATATGAATTTCTCTTCCATAATGCATTGTACACCTGCTCTGGGGTGTAAAATATGAATTTCTCTCCCATAATGCATTGTACACCTGTTCAGAGGTGTAAAATATGAATTTCTCTCCCATAATGCATTGTACACCTTCTCAGTGGTGTTAAATATGAATTTCTCTCCCATAATGCATTGTACACCTGCTCAGTTGTGTAAAATATGTATTTCTCTCCCATAATGCATTGTACACCTGTTCAGTGGTGTAAAGAATGAATTTCTCTCCCATAATGCATTGTACACCTGCTCAGTTGTGTAAAATATGAATTTCTCTCCCATAATGCATTGTACACCTTCTCAGTGGTGTTAAATATGAATTTCTCTCCCATAATGCATTGTACACATGCTCAGTGGTGTTAAATATGAATTTCTCTCCCATAATACATTGTACACCTGCTCAGTAGTGTAAAATATGAATTTCTCTCCCATAATGCATTGTACACCTGCTCAGTGGTGTTAAATATGAATTTCTTTCCCATAATGCATTGTACACCTGCTCAGTTGTGTAAAATATGAATTTCTCTTCCATAATGCATTGTACACCTGTTCAGTTGTGTAAAATATGAATTTCTCTCCCATAATGCATTGTACACCTGTTCAGTAGTGTAAAATATGAATTTCTCTCCCATAATGCATTGTACACCTGCTCAGTTGTGTAAAATTTGAGTTTCTCTCCCATAATGCATTGTACACCTGCTCAGTGGTGTAAAGTATGAATTTCTCTCCCATAATGCATTGTACACCTGTTCAGTGGTGTAAAATATGAATTTCTCTCCCATAATGCATTGTACACCTGCACAGTGGTGTAAAATATGAATTTCTCTCCCATAATGCATTGTACACCTGTTCAGTAGTGTAAAATATGAATTTCTCTCCCATAATGCATTGTACACCTGTTCAGTAGTGTAAAATATGAATTTCTCTCCCATAATGCATTGTACTCCTGTTCAGTAGTGTAAAATATGAACTTCTCTCCCATAATGCATTGTACACCTGCTCTGGGGTGTAAAATAAGAATTTCTCTCCCATAATGCATTGTACACATGTTCAGTGGTGTAAAATATGAATTTCTCTCCCATAATGAATTGTACACCTGCTCTGGGGTGTAAAGAATGAATTTCTCTCCCATAATGCATTGTACACCTGCTCAGTGGTGTAAAATATGAATTTCTCTCCCATAATGCATTGTACACCTGTTCAGTAGTGTAAAATATGAATTTCTCTCCCATAATGCATTGTACACCTGCTGTGGGGTGTAAAGAATGAATTTCTCTCCCATAATGCATTGTACACCTGCTCTGGGGTGTAAAATATGAATTTCTCTCCCATAATGCATTGTACACCTGCTCAGTAGTGTAAAATATGAACTTCTCTTCCATAATGCATTGTACACCAGTTCAGTAGTGTAAAATATGAATTTCTCTCCCATAATGCATTGTACACCTGCTCTGGGGTGTAAAATATGAATTTCTCTCCCATAATGCATTGTACACATGTTCAGTGGTGTAAAATATGAATTTCTCTCCCATAATGCATTGTACACCTGCTCTGGGGTGTAAAGTATGAATTTCTCTCCCATAATGCATTGTACACCTGTTCAGTAGTGTAAAATATGAATTTCTCTCCCATAATGCATTGTACACCTGATCAGTGGTGTTAAATTTGTAGTTCTCTCCCATAATGCATTGTACACCTGTTCATTAGTGTAAAGTATGAATTTCTCTCCCATAATGCATTGTACACCTGTTCAGTAGTGTAAAATATGAATTTCTCTCCCATAATGCATTGTACTCCTGTTCAGTAGTGTAAAATATGAACTTCTCTCCCATAATGCATTGTACACCTGCTCTGGGGTGTAAAATAAGAATTTCTCTCCCATAATGCATTGTACACATGTTCAGTGGTGTAAAATATGAATTTCTCTCCCATAATGCATTGTACACCTGTTCAGCAGTGTAAATATGAATTTCTCTCCCATAATGCATTGTACACCTGTTCAGTGGCGTAAAATATGAATTTCTCTCCCATAATGCATTGTACACCTGCTCAGTAGTGTAAAGTATGAATTTCTCTCCCATAATGCATTGTACACCTGCTCAGTGGTGTAAAATATGAATTTCTCTCCCATAATGCATTGTACACCTGTTCAGTGGTGTAAAATATGAATTTCTCTCCCATAATGCATTGTACTCCTGCTCAGCAGTGTAAAATATGAATTTCTCTCCCATAATGCATTGTACACCTGCTCAGTGGTGTAAAATATGAATTTCTCTCCCATAATGCATTGTACACCTGCTCAGTAGTGTAAAATATGAATTTCTCTCCCATAATGCATTGTACACATGCTCAGTGGTGTAAAATATGAATTTCTCTCCCATAATGCATTGTACACCTGCTCAGTAGTGTAAAGAATGAATTTCTCTCCCATAATGCATTGTACACCTGCTCGGTGGTGTAAAATATGAATTTCTCTCCCATAATGCATTGTACACCTGTTCAGTAGTGTAAAATATGAATTTCTCTCCCATAATGCATTGTACACCTGCTCAGTAGTGTAAAATTTGAATTTCTCTCCCATAATGCATTGTACACCTGCTCAGTAGTGAAAAATATGAATTTCTCTCCCATAATGCATTGTACACATGCTCAGTGGTGTTAAATATGAATTTCTCTCCCATAATGCATTGTACACCTGCTCAGTTGTGTAAAATATGCATTTCTCTCCCATAATGCATTTTTACACCTGTTCAATGGTGTAAAATATGAATTTCTCTCCCATAATGCATTGTACACCTGTTCAGTTGTGTAAAATATGAATTTCTCTCCCATAATGCATTGTACACCTGCTCAGTAGTGTAAAGAATGAATTTCTCTCCCATAATGCATTGTACACCTGCTCGGTGGTGTAAAATATGAATTTCTCTCCCATAATGCATTGTACACCTGCTCAGTGGTGTAAAATATGAATTTCTCTCCCATAATGCATTGTACACCTGTTCAGTAGTGTAAAATATGAATTTCTCCCCCATAATGCATTGTACACCTGTTCAGTAGTGTAAAATATGAATTTCTCTCCCATAATGCATTGTACACCTGTTCAGTGGTGTAAAATATGAATTTCTCTCCCATAATGCATTGTACACCTGTTCAGTGGTGTAAAATATGAATTTCTCTCCCATAATGCATTGTACACCTGTTCAGTTGTGTAAAATATGAATTTCTCTTCCATAATGCATTGTACACCTGTTCAGTTGTATAAAATATGAATTTCTCTTCCATAATGCATTGTACACCTGCTCAGTTGTGTAAAATATGAATTTCTATCCCATAATGCATTGTACACCTGTTCAGTGGCGTTAAATTTGTATATCTCTCCCATAAAGCATTGTACACCTGCTCAGTGGTGTAAAATATGAATTTCTCTCCCATAATGCACTGTACACCTGTTCAGTAGGGTAAATTATAAATTTCTGTCCCATAATGCATTGTACACCTGCTCAGTAGTGTAAAATATGAATTTCTGTCCCATAATGCATTGTACACCTGCTCAGTAGTGTAAAATATGAATTTCACTCCCATAATGCATTGTACACCTGCTCTGGGGTGTAAAATAAGAATTTCTCTTCCATAATGCATTGTACACCTGTTCAGTGGTGTAAAATATGAATTTCTTTCCCATAATGCATTGTACACCTGTTCAGTGAGGTAAAATATGAATTTCTCTCCCATAATGCATTGTACACCTGCTCTGGGATGTAAAGAATGAATTTCTCTCCCATAATGCATTGTACACCTGCTCGGTGGTGTAAAATATGAATTTCTCTCCCATAATGCATTGTACACCTGTTCAGTAGTGTAAAATATGAATTTCTCTTCCATAATGCATTGTACACCTGTTCAGTCGTGTAAAATATGAATTTCTCTCCCATAATGCATTGTACACCTGCTCTGAGGTGTAAAATAAGAATTTCTCTCCCATAATGCATTGTACACCTGTTCAGTGGTGTAAAATATGAATTTCTCTCCCATAATGCATTGTACACCTGTTCAATGACGTAAAATATGAATTTCTCTCCCATAATGCATTGTACACCTGCTCAGTTGTGTAAAATATGAATTTCTCTCCCATAATGCATTGTACACCTGCTCAGTAGTGCAAAATATGAATTTCTCTCCCATAATGCATTGTACACCTGCTCAGTGGTGTTAAATATGAATTTCTTTCCCATAATGCATTGTACACCTGCTCAGTTGTGTAAAATATGAATTTCTCTCCCATAATGCATTGTACACATGCTCAGTAGTGTTAAATATGAATTTCTCTCCCATAATACATTGTACACCTGCTCAGTTGTGTAAAATATGCATTTCTCTCCCATAATGCATTTTTACACCTGTTCAATGGTGTAAAATATGAATTTCTCTCCCATAATGCATTGTACACCTGCTCAGTTGTGTAAAATATGAATTTCTCTCCCATAATGCATTGTACACCTGCTCTGGGGTGTAAAGAATGAATTTCTCTCCCATAATGCATTGTACACCTGCTCGGTGGTGTAAAATATGAATTTCTCTCCCATAATGCATTGTACACCTGTTCAGTAGTGTAAAATATGAATTTCTCTCCCATAATGCATTGTACACCTGCTCAGTTGTGTAAAATTTGAGTTTCTCTCCCATAATGCATTGTACACCTGCTCAGTTGTGTAAAATATGAATTTCTCTCCCATAATGCATTGTACACCTGCTCAGTTGTGTAAAATTTGAGTTTCTCTCCCATAATGCATTGTACACCTGCTCAGTTGTGTAAAATATGCATTTCTCTTCCATAATGCATTGTACACCTGTTCAGTGGTGTAAAATATGAATTTCTCTCCCATAATGCATTGTACACCTGTTCAGTAGTGTAAAATATGAATTTCTCTCCCATAATGCATTGTACACCTGCTCAGTTGTGTAAAATATGAATTTCTCTCCCATAATGCATTGTACACCTTCTCAGTGGTGTAAAATATGAATTTCTCTCCCATAATGCATTGTACACCTGTTCAGTGGTGTAATATATGAATTTCTCTCCCATAATGCATTGTACACCTGTTCAGTGAGGTAAAATATGAATTTCTCTCCCATAATGCATTGTACACCTGCTCAGTTGTGTAAAATGTGAATTTCTCTCCCATAATGCATTGTACACCTGCTCAGTAGTGTAAAATATGAATTTCTCTCCCATAATGCATTGTACACCTGCTCAGTGGTGTTAAATATGATTTTTTTTCCCATAATGCATTGTACACCTGCTCAGTTGTGTAAAATATGAATTTCTCTTCCATAATGCATTGTACACCTGTTCAGTGGTGTAAAATATGAATTTCTCTCCCATAATGCATTGTACACCTGCTCAGTTGTGTAAAATATGAATTTCTCTCCCATAATGCATTGTACACCTGCTCAGTAGTGTAAAATATGAATTTCTCTCCCATAATGCATTGTACACATGCTCAGTGGTGTTAAATATGAATTTCTCTCCCATAATGCATTGTACACCTGCTCTGGGGTGTAAAGAATGAATTTCTCTCCCATAATGCATTGTACACCTGCTCGGTGGTGTAAAATATGAATTTCTCTCCCATAATGCATTGTACACCTGTTCAGTAGTGTAAAATATGAATTTCTCTCCCATAATGCATTGTACACCTGCTCAGTGGTGTAAAATTTGAGTTTCTCTCCCATAATGCATTGTACACCTGCTCAGTTGTGTAAAATATGAATTTCTCTACCATAATGCATTGTACACCTGCTCAGTTGTGTAAAGTATGAATTTCTCTCCCATAATGCATTGTACACCTGTTCAGTGGTGTAAAATATGAATTTCTCTCCCATAATGCATTGTACACCTGCTCAGTTGTGTAAAATATGAATTTCTCTCCCATAATGCATTGTACACCTGCTCAGTTGTGTAAAATATGAATTTCTCTCCCATAATGCATTGTACACCTGCTCAGTTGTGTAAAATATGAATTTCTCTCCCATAATGCATTGTACACCTGCTCAGTAGTGTAAAATATGAATTTCTCTCCCATAATGCATTGTACACATGCTCAGTGGTGTTAAATACGAATTTCTCTCCCATAATGCATTGTACACCTGCTCAGTTGTGTAAAATATGCATTTCTCTCCCATAATGCATTGTACACCTGTTCAATGGTGTAAAATATGAATTTCTCTCCCATAAGGCATTGTACACCTGCTCAGTTGTGTAAAATATGAATTTCTCTCCCATAATGCATTGTACACCTGCTCTGGGGTGTAAAGAATGATTTTCTCTCCCATAATGCATTGTACACCTGCTCGGTGGTGTAAAATATGAATTTCTCTCCCATAATGCATTGTACACCTGTTCAGTAGTGTAAAATATGAATTTCTCTCCCATAATGCATTGTACACCTGTTCAATTGTGTAAAATATGAATTTCTCTCCCATAATGCATTGTACACCTGCTCAGTTGTGTAAAATATGAATTTCTCTCCCATAATGCATTGTACACCTGTTCAGTGGTGTAAAATATGAATTTCTCTCCCATAATGCATTGTACACCTGTTCAGTAGTGTAAAATATGAATTTCTCTCCCATAATGCATTGTACACCTGCTCAGTTGTGTAAAATATGAATTTCTCTCCCATAATGCATTGTACACCTTCTCAGTGGTGTAAAATATGAATTTCTCTCCCATAATGCATTGTACACCTGTTCAGTGGTGTAATATATGAATTTCTCTCCCATAATGCATTGTACACCTGTTCAGTGAGGTAAAATATGAATTTCTCTCCCATAATGCATTGTACACCTGCTCAGTTGTGTAAATGTGAATTTCTCTCCCATATGCATTGTACACCTGCTCAGTA